>LZPO01088043.1:14762-26696 GCA_001675575.1 Neotoma lepida | reverse complement strand
GCCTGTTAGTGGTAACTCCAGCCGTAGACTTGAAAGCTCCCCTCAGTGAAAAGTGCCTCAGCTCAGGATATCTGCTGTCATATGGTTTGCTTACCNGAGTACAAGCGATGAATGAATAATAATGTCATAATGAATCCCATCATCTTGTACAGTAATTATGATTTAAATCATTGCTTCTCTTTTTCTAACACAATGATGGTGTTTGGAGCTGTAGAGGTAAAGGCTTCTGAACCCTTGGTTGGAGTGTATTTTTTGCTTCCAGGAACATCTGCAAAGCAAGAATAGAAACTGCTAAGTGGACAGAGTAGGCCAGTCTTTCCTTGGTTTAACAAAAGCTGCCCCGGCTCTGTGTCTGTGTGTGTGTGTGTGTGTGTGTGTGTGTGTGTGTGTGTGTGTGTGTGTGTGTGACAGCAGATTGTTACTCTTAGGGCTTTGCCCAGAGATGTGCCTTCAAAGGGAAGGATCCCTGTCTCCCCTCCCTTGCCTGCCACGTAGCCTGTTTGTTTCTGCACATTGAACATCCCTCCCCTCTTCTCCTTGCTAGATTTGTTCTGTACTCAATAGTTGTCATCAGAGTGTTGGCTGGCCTGTGCACGTAGAAGCTTAGTTCTCCAAAACACCAACCGAGGAACATTCTCTATAGACACATTCATTCCTGATTTGTCCTTCCATGATGAGATGTAAGTGTGAGGGAGAAAGAAATAGAACCAGAGGGGGCAGCTCATCACAGTTAACCCCAAGGTTATAGGGAAAGGATAAAGGAAAGAGGCAGAGGAATTGGGGGTAACTGATGTAAAATGGAAGGAAAGTGAGGAAAACAAACCATCATGAGATGAGAGAAGGGACATACAAGAAGAAATTCTAAAGAATGGGTTTATTGGCACCAAGAACAATATGACATTTGTAGTGTCATAAAAAGAACATTGGTCTGACTAATACACCAAAGTCAATAAGAAATCCTCATTTTATATATATATATATATACATATATATATATGTATATATATATATATATAATAAGAAACCCTCTTTATATGAGAGGCATAACATGGAAAGTACCATAGCATTCCATCCCGATGAATGTGGAAGTGTTTTCCCTGAGTCTGCCGCTGTAAACCAAGCACACTTTTCTCATCTTCAATAACGGTAATCAACTGGAAGAACATCAGGCTGAAGAGGCTCAAGGTCCTGGATTCCTCCCCCACAGAAGGCCAGCCTCAGAGTCAGCAGACATATGCTACCTCATGGCTTCTCAAACTAGGANTTGTCCTCCTGTATGGAGTCATGGACTGAATGTAGAAACTCATAAAAAAAATTGGCAAGAGTAAAAGGTTCACAGCAGAACTTAACTCAGAATCAAAGGCATAACTAAGCGTAGGTGATTCTCTCNGCACTCGCTTGTGTTGTATCACATGACCTCACTGCAGTCTGGTTCTGAAGACACATCATGAGAATTTCACAGTATCTACGGTGAGGGCATTCACTCCAGTGACCACTGTCTGAAACACCTCAGTTCAGATTTGGAATCACAGTATGNGAGAAAGCACAGTGTTTTTATTGCACATACAAAATTTTCTGCTCTTACAGGTAGAGAATGAAACAGAACTATGAAANCACTTCTCATATTTTCCTATCTCTCCTTGGCAGCTAATCATCAAATTAGTATATTGTGTTAGAATGTTTGCTTTTTAAAGTGGAGTTGCTAACTTGAGTCTCATTTTTTAAAAAAGTCATTNNATGAATTTTGGTTTGGAATTGGGACAGAATTTTGAACAGTTTCTGAAATGACTCAAAACATGCTTCTGCTATTTTATACTATGTGTTTATGTGAAATGACATTCTCAACAATGACACTTTAAAATCAAGTAAATGACTGCATCCATCATCAGCATGGAAGTTTGCTTTCATCTTTAATAAATGCTAAAGTTATGTATATGCCCATATGGTCATATGGACAAAAACACAGGCCAGTTCCATCAGAATATGGCTTGTTTTTCAGCCTCTGACATCTATGTAAGCAACTTGGTTGGTGAACAAGGAAGTCAGGGTCACTGGGTCCTGGTTCTACTGCCATCACAGAGGGATTTGTAATTGAGGCACAGTATGCTGTATCCCCAGTCTGTGGCTCCACGCCTTGAAATGCAGTGAGGACACTTGCCCTTCCCGTATCACACACACAATGCAAGGATTGCAGGAGGTAACAGAAAATACATTGAAACCCTCTCAGGGCTGGGAAATGGCTCAGGCAGTCAAGTGCTTGCACACAAGCCTGAGATCTGAGTTCCACCCTCCAGAACTCACGGGGCAAAGCTGGACATGGTAGCACAAGCTTGTTGTGCCAGGTCTTGCTCTTTCGTCTCCACCCTTGGCTGCTTGAATGAGCTCTCTTTTACAAGACTCATCTCAGTGATTGACATGTTGCTCCCTAGCAATCTTTACCCATTGCTCCCTACCCTCGGCCTCTGGTAACCACTAATCTATCATTGTCTTTATGGACATCACTGTTCTGAATATTTCATATAAAATCATATGTGTCCATTNTTTTCCACCACAGCATGTTTTTCTNAAGGTTTATCCAAGATATAGTAGTTTGCATCAATATTCATTTCCTTTTATGGTCAAATAATACCCCATGTTATGTTTATAACAGGAATGGTTTAGCTGCTCATCAAATGATACATATCTGTATCCTTCTGACCTTTTGGTCATATGCATATTACTGCTGCTAACATTTATGTACACAATGCCATGTTTGTATTTCTCTTGCAGATAGGCTGTCTTAGTCACTGTTCTATTTGTGAAGAGATACCACATTCAAGTTAACTCTTAAAAAAGGAAGCATTTAATTGGGGGTGGGGTGGGACTTGCTTACTNTATCAGAGGCTTAGTCCATTATCATTGTGGTGGGGAGTATGGAAGCACACAGACAGTATCTGAGACCTTTACATCCTGATCCACAGGCAGGGAGAGAAGGACACTGGGGCTGGTATGGGCTTTCANAACCTCAAAGCACATGCCCAGTGACACACTTCCTTCAACAAGGTCACACCTCTTCATCCTTGTCATTCTTTCAAACAGTTCCACTCCCTGGAGACTAAGCATTCAAATATATGAGCCCATGGGAGTCATTCTTATTCAAACAGCCACATACACTTACAAGTGGAGGTAGGGACCACATGGTAACTACACATCTAACAGTTTAAAGAAGGNCTAAGCTACTTTCCATAGCAACCATAGCATCTTATAGTCTGGCTACCAGGAATATTTGAGGGCTCCAATTTCTTCTCAACATTGCTATACTTTTGATTCTAGCCACCCTGGTGGATGTGATATGATATCTCATTGTAGGTTTGATTTGAATTTCCGTAATTATTCATCATCTTTTAAAGAGCTAAATTGTTATTTGATTAACATTAACAAAATAATTTATTAATATGAATTAAACATTAATATTTATTTTCAGTGAATGAAACATGAGAGATGCCAGTTCATTTGCACACAGAGGAGTTCTCCAGGGGCCAAAGAATGNCTCAGTCAGTGCCGTGCTTGCCATGCAACCATGCAGAGCTGCATTGCATCCCTAGAACTCACAGGAAAAGTAATAATAACATTAATCACTGTGGCTCACACTTATAATCCCAATGCCAGGAATGCAGCTACAGGCAGATCCCTGGGACTCATTGACCAGCCAATTTGACAAGTTCCAGGGCATTGAGAAAACCTCTCTCCAAAAACAAAGTAGAGTTCCCGAGGAATGACACAGAAGTTGACTCCTGGCCTTCACACACATGCACACACATCTACANACACCAGAATAATAATCCTGTGCTCTGATAAAATGTTGAAAATTACAGTGTAAAAGCTAAGTTACCTGTCTACTTAGAAATTTAATGTTGGGGCTGGCAAGACTGCTTAGTAGATAAAGCACTTATCTGGCAAGCATGAGGCTCTGGGTTCAGATTCATAGGAGCTTTGTCAAGCTGGATGCCTGCTGCTGTGTGCCTGGGATCTTGGAGCACCTAGGTGAAGACAGGGGATCCCAAAAGCCCCCAAGCCAGCTAGCCTTGTGCATGAGCAGCAGACAAGAGATCCCATCTTAAACAAGATGAAAGACAAGGACCGAGACCGCAAGTTGTTCTCTGACCCCTCCACCTGGTATGTATCACACACACACACACACACACACACACACACACACACACACACCACAAAGATAAAAAATGTAGCTGTAAATTTAGAAACTAAATTCAATGCAATTTAGTTATTTCTGGACTCTGGTGTCTGAAATTTTAACAATGATTCTATGGATTGCTTGGCCTTCAAACGGTTCTGTTTTTAACTGGCAATGCTAGTTTAATTTATTGAGCCAGATATAAGAAAAATATCTTTTGTTGACTCACTAAGACTTCCCCCTCAATGGACTACATCTAAGAACACTAATTTTTTTTCCTGTTGGTATCATTAACTCCTCTCTTTTTCATTGATTCAACACTTTATTATAGTTTCTTTGGTCACATAACACTTTCTCAAATAAACAATCATTTTTTAATTATTTTTTCTTTATGTATAAGTGTGTGTGTGAGTGTGTCTGTGTGGGCATGCCACACATATGTGTGGATGTCCTGTGATGCCAGAAGCGGGCCCCAGATGCCTGGGAACTGGGTCATAGGACATTGTGAGCCACCCAACCCCAGTGCTGGGAACGGAACTCAGGTCTTCTGGGAAAGCAGACCTCTGAGCTATCTCTCAAGCTCCATACACAGCCATCTTAAGAGCATCAAAAAGTGATAGGAAGAGGGAGCAATAACATCTTTATTATATGAGTGATGGCGGCATTTGTACCTGACCACAGCCTTAGTCTCTGTAGTGCTCTGGGTGAGCAAGGATTGCAAGTTGTTTGCACATCAGAAGTTTTGTTTCAAAATCAAATAGTACCAAACCAAAAAGAAAGAGGCTCATTCATTCATTCATTCGTTCATTCATTGTACAAATAAGATTCAAAAGTGAACTGTGTTCCAGGTACAGGTGTGGAACGAAGGGCATAGCAATGACTGACCTTCAAAGATTTGCCTTCGAGGAACACACATTCTAATGAAACGGTACTGCATGCCAACCTTTCACAGCCATCCTATGAGGACGAAATGTCTGGCTCTACAGCAGCCATTTTGCCCCTCTGGGGACAAAAGCCAACACACTGTAGATGACACAGCTTCAAAACAGAAAGAAACGTTTAAATGAGTGTGAATAGCTCAAGGCCCCCAAGCAATTCCCATGCAGTGGCCAGGGCTTTTTGTTTCTGATTCTCAGAGCTTACTTTCAGAGCATTAATGTCCACAGAGGAAAAAACACTGAAAATAGTAAAAATAATAAAAATCGAACTCATTGTGACTGTCCGGATCACGGCCCCAATTGCTGGCTGACACACCTTTGAGAAGGCAGCATGTAGAAGGCAGATTTCTCCAGCTGGCATCTCCACACATAACCTTATTCCAGACTGTAAATACCCAACTTGCAGACAGTGCCTGTCCCTTGGGGCCGATTCCCACAACTGCAGCTTTTCTGTCCTGCAGACCTTCCAGCCAGACAGCCTCGGTCCCTGGGCACCTCAAACAGCTCAGAAATTTTCTAAAAGCCTGGGTGTCCAGGTACTTCTGGTTGAGTCTCTAAGTGTTCTCAGGGCAGAAACTGAGCAAGACCGTGGGGATCTTTAATCTGAGACCGGTTTTCTGATAGCTCTAGGTAAGAAAAGAAAGTTTTTTAAAAAATGGAGCTTCAAGAACCTACCACAAGCAGAAAAATCCTAAAACCTCCATACTCAATTAGGTCCATTCTCAGGCCCCCCGGCTGTTTNCCTCTGTGGTATTTGTCTCAGCTGGCCNCTTGTTAGTGTTTGTGTCTGACCTGTGAAGTAAGCAACCTGAAGTGATTGGATCACTGCTGTATTCTCCATGAAAGGAGGAATATGTACTTCCATCCANTGGGTGACCCTGCTAGTTGTATGGAAAACTGACTTGTTTAGCTCATGGCATGCCTTTATCATTAACAAGAGTTGTGACTATAAAGCAAGTTGATTTCCTACACATTACCCTGTGGCTTGTGGTTCTTTATTTGACACCTGGAATTTTCATTGATGGACTAATTCCAGGGGTACATGCACTAGCCTCTTCCAAAGCCCCAGTGTCTTGGTTTGTCTGTGTGTTAGGCTCTGTCTCCTAGGATGCTGTTATCTTTGCATGGTCCCTCCAACTGAGGANCCAGCGCCCCCTCCCCCCCGAAAACTTTAAGACTCTTGGTGTGGTTGTGGAGATGGCTGAGCCAGTCAAGAGCTGATGTGTAAGCATGAGGACCTGCGTTCAGATCCCCAGCACCAAAATAAGAAGTCAGGTGTAGCAGTACTCACTTGCAACCCCAGATCTGGAAACAGAAGGAGCCCCAAGACTCGAGGCTATGCCATCAGCTTCCAAGTTCGGTGTGAGCCCTTGCCTCAAAAAAGTTAGGTGCAGAGCTATTGAGAAAAGACATGCAGTGTTGACCTCTTGTTTCCACAGATACTCAAACACACACATACACATGTGCACGCACACACACAAGCACAAACAACTTTTACAAAGATCTTTGTGTTGAAGTAAAACATGGCTCTCACCTCAAATGGCGTGATATATTGATAACTGTTTCTGAGCCATATAGGAGCAACTATGGCCTGGGAACACGGGTTCAGGAGCTGGGAATAATTCACTCCAATGTAGAAATGGTTACATAAACTTTTATAGTCACAGAACAAATGAAAGTCATAAATCAAGGCATTTTAAAGTAATTTGGTGGGGACAGCAGGTAGGCAGGTCATAGCAAAGTGAAAAAAAAGGTTGCTGTTTGTGTTAGATGATTTGGTGGCATACATAGCTTTAGGATTGGTGGGAAGCAGTGTCTGCTGAATTAACATATTCAAAAGTTTTATCCTTAAGTTGAAAGAATGTTAAGTCAGACCAAAGGTGGACAATAAATGCAACCAAGGAAGAAAGAGANAGACCATGATACTTTGGCTTGTAATCCCCAATATTCCATCATCACAGAGTTCAGTCAGCCCTGTAGAATCTTCCACACAGGTGTAGCTTTCTTCTGGGAGCTTCAGTTCACACTTGAGTTGGGAGGTGATGCTTCCAGTCACTCCTTATGCTCATGAGTTGGGGGGTGACACCTCCAGTCACTCCCTATGCTCAGTTAGAGTTTCTCAGTTTCTGAAATTGTCACAAAAAGAATGGTGTTCACTCTGAGAAAGCAGCACCCATGGTACAACATTCAAGAATGTATTTCCCTGTGCTTATCCAAGAGCAGCTTGAAATGTAGGATTTGCTCAACACCTGGATTTGGATCAGTAGCTGCTGCATAGATAAACATGCAAGATAATAACTATTTTCCTATCATTTACATTGTATGAGGTATTATAATAATCTAAGGATGACATGAAGTACACAGAGGATATGAATCAATCATAAGTTACTGTTGGCAATTTAGCTCATGGATTTGAATAGCTTGTGATTTTGGTTTTGAGCAGCGGGTCTGAAGCCAACCCTGTTTATATACCATGGGACAAGTGACAACTGCACGTAACACCTGGGTGGCCTCTTCTGTCCAGGGATAGAGCAGAGATGCTTCATGGTGAAGGAGGCTTGGTTAAGCTCAGAGTCTATTCATTCGTTACGTGTAGCTGCTTCCAGGGCCTTGAGAAGTCCCCAGGAGGGTACTAAAAGAATAATATGCTTATATAATTTTGCAAAAGTAAAGTATTTATGTATTGTTCTTATCTTTCAACTCCCCTAAAATCGTAAGTACTAACCAAAGATGAATCTAAGAAACCCTGATAGTGATCTTTTTTTATTATTTGTTTTTAATTTATTCTTCAAAAATTTCATACATGGATATGTGGTGGTTTGAATAGGAATGGGCCCCATAGACTCATGTGTTTGAATGCTTGGCCCATAGGGAGTGGTACTATTAGAAAGTATGGCATTGTTGGAGTAGGTATGGCTTTGTTGGAGGAAGTATGCCACTGTGGGGGGTGGCCTTTGAGGTCTCATATGCTCAGGCTATACCCAGTATGGCACACCATCCCTTTCTTGCTGCCTTTGGATGAAGATGTAGAACTCTCAGCTACTTCTTCAGCACCGTATCTGCCTGCATGTCTCACCATGATGATAATGGACTAAACTTCTGAACTGTAAACCAGCCCCAATTAAATGGTTTCCTTCGTAGGAGTTGCTGTGGTCATGGTGTCTCTTCACAGCAATAGAACACTGACTAAAACAGCATGTGATGTAGCTNGGCCATCTCTACCTCCCACTCCCCTCACTTCCTAGGCTGTCCCCTAGTATCTCCCTCCAACTTCGCATCCNTTTTAAAAAATTCAGAGTTAATTTTTGTACCTTATCCAGTCACTTCTGTCCTTATGCCCNTGGGGTCATCCACNNGGNATGGTCTACCTGGGACACCCCACCTCCTTCGCACAGTAGCCATCAAGTACCAANAGCACCTCAGTGGGGGTAGGGGGGTAGGGGGCATGAGGGGGAGAGGCCCTGAAGCCCCTCCCCTTTAATTAAAATTTAAGCAAGATAACCTTGTTAACTGCTTTTTAATAAGATTTAAATTTAGGATTTGTGTAACAAATTTTAAATGCTTTGGGGCATTAGAATGTTTAAATCTTTTTTCAAAGAATTTTCCATTAAAAAGTAACATGGAGCTTCCACAGTATTTTTTTAGAGAGAGTATTTAATTCATTTATTTACTTTATATCCCAACCACAGTTTCCCCTCCCTCCTTTCCTCTCATCCTTTCCCTACCTTTACCCACTNCTTCACCACTCCTCTGTTTCTATTCAGAAAGGGGCAGGCCTCCCTTGCGTATCAGCATAGCATGACTTATCAAGTTGCCGTAAGACTAAGCTCCGCCCCTTATAGTAAGGCTGCTCAGCAAAGCAATCCAGTATGAGAAATAGGTTCCCAAGAGCCAGCCAAAGCGTTAGGGACAGCCCCTGCTCNCACTGTTAGGAGTCACACAAATAGACCGAGGTACACAACTGTCACATATATGTAGAGGGCTGAGGTAGGTCCCATGCCGGCTCCCTGGTTGTTGATTCAGACTCCTGTTAGTTCCCATGAGCCAGGTTAGTTGTTTCTGTGGGTTTTCTTGTAATGTCCTCTGGCTCCTACAATCTTTTCTCCCTCTCTTTAGCAGGATTCCCTAAGCTCAGCCTAGTGTTTGGCTGTGGGTCTTTATATCTGTTTCTATCACTTACAGGATGAAGGTTCTCTGATGACAATTGGGATAATCATGAATCTGATCACAGGAGATGGCCAGTTCATACACTACTGTAGAAGTCTTAGCTGGGGTCACCCTTGTAGATTTGTNGGAATTTCCCATTGCATCTGGCTTCTAGCTGACCCCAAAATGTTCCCCTTTCCAGTCATCTCCTTCAGTACTCTCCCCCCCATCTGCCCCCAACTCGATCCCTGGAGTTCCCATGCCCACCTGCCTGAGTCCACCCAAAAGTTCTCTTCTATTTCCCCTACCAAGGGAGATCCATGCCATCCCCGTGGACCTTCCTTGTTACCTAGCCTCTCTGGGTCTGTGGATTGTCGCATAGTTATACTTTACTGTTAATATCCACTCATGAGTGAGTACATACCATGTATATCTTTCTGGTTCTGGGTTACCTCATTCAGGATGATTTTTTTCTAGTTCCATCTCATTGTCTTCAGATTTCCCGATGTCATTGTTTTTAACAGCTGATTAATANTCCATTATGTAATCATACCACATTTTCTTCACTCATTCTTCGATTAAGGGACATCTAGGTTGTTTCTAGGTTCTGGCTATTAAAAATAAAGTTGCTATGAACATAGTTGAGCAAGTTGAGCAAGGGTCTTGTGGTAGGTTGATTTCCAGTTTTNTGAGAAACCACCACACTGACTTCCAAAGTGGCTATACAAGTTTGCACTCCCACCAGCAATGGAGGAATGTTCCCCTTACATTCCTCAAGTATAAGCTGTCATTTGTGTTTTCGATCTTAGCCATTTTGACTAAGATGGAATCAGTCAGTGTAAGATGGAATCTCAGAGTCATTTTGATTTATGCATTTCCCTGATGGTTAAGGATAANGAATAAGTGTTTCTCTACCATTTGAGATTCTCTGTTGAGAATTCTCTGTTTAGGTCAGTACCTCCTTTTTTGTTGGATTATTTGGTTTGTTGAGTTCTTTATATATTTTGGAGATCAGTCCTTTGTCAGATGTGGAGCTGATGAAGAGCTTTTCCCATCTGTAGGATGCTGTTTTGTCCTATTGACAGTGTCCTTTGCCTTACAGAAGCNTTTCAGTTTCATGAGGTCCCATTTATTAATTGGTGATATTAGTGCCTGCACTATTGGTGTTCTAGTTAGGAAGTTGTCTCCTGTGTCCATGCATTCCATGCTATTCCTCATTTTCTCTTCTATCAGGTTCAGTGTATCTGGACTTATGTTGAGGTCTTTGATCCACTTGGATGTGACTATTGTGCAGTGTAATAGATATGGATCTACTAGCATTCTTCTACATGTAGATATCCAGCTAGACCAGCACCATTTGTTGAAAATGCTTTCTTTTTCCCATTTTATAATTTTGGCTTCTTTGTCAAAATCGGGTGTCCATAGGTGTGTGGATTTAAGCTTGGGTCTTTGATTTGATTCCATTGATCCACNTCTCTGGTTTTATGCCAATACTGTGGAGATTTTATTACTGTAGCTCTGTAGTTTGAGATCAGGGATGGTGATATCTCTGGCAGTTCTTTTNTTGTACAGAATTGTTTTATCTATCCTGGGTTTTTTGTTTCCCTGTATGAAGATGTGTATTGTTCTTTCAAGGTCTGTAAAAAAAATGTGTTGGAATTTTGATGGAGATTTCATTGAATGCGCAGATTGCTTTTGGTAAGATTGCCATTTTTGCTATGTTAATCCTACTGATCCATGAGCATGGGAGATCTTTCCATCTTTTAATATCTTCTCCAATTTCTTTCTCCAAAGACTTGAAGTTCTTGTCATACAAGTCTTCCAGTTGCTTGGTTAGAGTTACCTCAAAATATTTTATACTGTTTGTGGCTATGATGAAATGTTTTCTTTCCCTAATTTCTTTCTCATCCTTTTTATCATTTGTATATAAGAGGGCTATTGATTTTTTTAAGTTAATCTTGTATCCAGCCACTTCAATAAAGGTGTTTATCAGCTGTAGGAACTCCCTGAAAGAATTTTTGGGGTTGCTTATGTATACTACCATGTCATCTGTGAATAGTGATACTTTGATTTCTTCTTTTCCAATTTGTATCCCCTTGAGCTTATTTTGTTGTCTTNTTGCTCTAGCTAGAACTTCAAGTACTATATTGAATAGAAATGGAGAGAGTAGACAGCCTTGTCTTGTTCCTGATTTTCATGGAATTGCTTTTAGTTTCTCTACATTTAATTTGATGTTGGCTGTCAGCTTGCTGTATCTTGCTTTTATTATATTTAGATATGTCCCTTGTATCCCTGATCTCTCCAAGACTTTTATCATGAAAGAGTGTTGAATTTTGTCAAAAACTTTTCCAGCATCTAATGAGATGACCATGTGTTTCAGTTAGTTTTTTTTCAGTGGATTACATTGACAGATTTTCATTTGCTGAACCATTCCTGCATCTTTGGAGTGAAGTGTACTTGATCATGGTGGATGATCTCTTTAATGTGTTCTTAGATTTGGCTTGCCAGTATTTTACTGAGTATTTTTGCATCAATGTTCAGGAGGGAAATTGGTTTGTAATTCTTTCTTTGTTGAGTCTTTGTATGGTTTGGGTATTAGGGTAACTGTGGCCTGAGAGTAACTATGGCCTCATGAAAAGAATTTGGCAATGTTTCTTCTGTTTCTGTTTTGTGGAATAA
>LZPO01088042.1:8850-24881 GCA_001675575.1 Neotoma lepida | reverse complement strand
ATAAATAAAGCTACTTTGGCATATGGCAAGGCAAGATAGAGCCAGGCAGGAAATTCAATAGAAACACAGGAGAAGGGTGGATTCTAGGTGAAGCCAGCCAACTGCACAAGGAGTAAGATGCTAGCAGACTGGTAACTCCACAGCCACGTGGCAATACATAGATTAATAGAAATGGATTAATTTAATTTGTATAATAGAAATTGGTTAATTTAATTCATATGAGCTAATTTGTAATAAGCCTGAGCCATTGGCCAAACATTTATAATTAATATAAGCCTCTGAGTGATTATTTTACAAANGGCCATGGTACAGGGTGGGACAGAAAATCCTCCATTTATAAATAAGTCATAAAATTTGTTACAAATTTTATATATATAAAACATTATTATATATATATATATATAAACAATATATTATTGTCCTCGTCTCACCCAGTTAGTAAAATACTCAGTATTCATGGAGGACAGTTTACAGGAAAATGGGTTGTTTAAATCACATGAGTATAGACATAAGGTNGATAGTTGAATAAGTGGAATATCTGAGTGGGAAGACTCAAATAAGTGGAATATTANAGTAGTGTTGAATTGCAATTTAAAGTTATAAGATCAAAACTAATCCCCCAGAGAGAATATGTCCTAAGATGANTTTTATTTAGATGCATGTGGGAAATTTCACAGGAATGATAGGTAGAGGAANGCAGTAGTGGTGACACTGACTCAGTGTAGCTTACTTTTGCCTTATAGTGACTCAAGATTAATCTTCAGAGATAAATACCTGTCTGATGAGATGAATAAACACTTAGCAAGATAAAAGGATGCACAAGATCCTCATGATGTACATGAAGAAGGAAATGTTTNATTGTATTAGTGGGNGTTTAGAGGTGGTTTAGAGAAAGGTGCCAAGGAAGCTATTATGAAATTCCTTAGAACACNTTACTTAACCAGTAACAGAGTCCAGGAATGATCTTTGTGGACAATAGACTCAAGATGAGGAACATTTAAGCAACTGACAGTAGTTCAGGGTAAGAAAGTTATAATGAAAATATTTCACGGTTCAAGGTTTATATTATATTTTATTAACGTTTTAACTTTTACTAACTTTTATTTTGCATGTTTATAGTAATTAATAAATTATATAGGTTTTATACTTTATTATCTTCATATTTGCTCTCCCTTCATTTTCAGAAAGGAGGAAATGCCTCAGACCTTTCATATCAAACAAACACATCACAGTGTATGCTGGACATCAGGTGGTTAATGAATATCTCATTCCTGAAATNATTATATTGATTATAACTATCAAATAAAATATTTATCTAGAATAAAAGTCTAGCTGAGTGTATAAATACTATAAATTCTCATATAGTCATCTTAACTGTAATGTTCTGATTTAAATAAACAATCCAGAGACTTCAAGCTACTTCTAATGAAAACTCAAGAATTATCCTAAACAATATACAATTCAATAACTTCAAACAAACTCAAAAATGAATNTNTTTATTAAATGTCCTTATTTCAGGATACTCAAAATATAAGGTAACACCAACATTCAGCAGCTTCAGAAGTATAAACTGTTCTGCTGTTTCTCTTATTGATGTGAGAGTTCTACAATAAGATGCACTCTAAATGCAAATTAAAAGCAAAACAAGACACTCTAAGTCTCAGAACCGCTTGTAGCTGGTTTGAATGTTTTGAAGGACTGTTGTTGATTTCCATCTGAAATATAGGGATATACACTTGTAAAAACAAAAATACAGAGTTCAATCTAAAGCTTCCATCTCATCTCAAACCTCTTACCCCAGCTCTCTCTCGATTCTGTATAAATTTAAAATGATGAGAGCTTTTTGATCATAAATCCAGCAGTAAAATGTGGAAGTTTGAAATAAAAAAAAACAATAAAAATATCTTATTGGCAAATCTGACATAATTTTGAAAAAAAAATTTTGCCTGAAAACGATCTCCCTTCTCTTCCAACATTTTATAATAGAATCTTTTACCCTACCTTGGGACCATTATTTTTTTATCATGGGTTTTCAAAAATATTATGCATAAAGGTGTTGGCACCAAGGACCCTGTATTTACTCAATGGTATTTTTCCTATTCTTGCTCCTCCTCCTTCCCTTCCTCTTCCTCTTCCTCTTTTTCTCCTACATTTATATTTGAAACAGAGTCTCTCTATTAAATAACACTATCTGTCCTCATAATCCATACTCAGAACAATTTTCAGAATTGACCTTGCCTTGAACTCACAGAGATCCATCTGCCTCTGTCTTCCAAGAGCTGGAACAAAAGACAAGCACTACTTCCCCCGGATTCCAGATGATGTTTTTAAGAAAGCTTTTAACTGAATACAACTGGNCTGCTAATAAAATGGAATTTCACATCAGATATTTCATTATAGCACAAATTATAGTGTTTGAGTCAAGCATGAAATATGTCACAATATTGAAAAANACTATCTAATGTTTTATTAAATTCNATTTTTAGATTTTTTTCTAAGAACCCACAAACATAGTCAAATGGTTAACNTTTTTCATAAGGATCAAGGGACCACCAGAATTTAATTTATAATGAAATAAANGTTCTGTTTCAAAGAGCTACAGAGATGGATAAAACATTGAAGTATTCANNTTGTTTAAACTATATAACATGATTCTTACACAATTTATNTTCACACGTATCTATAAAACTATTTCAGTTCAAAATCAAATATTCCATGAAAAAATTCCATTCCACCCTACACTTACAGAGGTAGTGAATAGTCAAAAACCTCTTTCTACTTACTTTTATCATTTACATTTTCCCCGATAATGACCACAGTCACAGCAAATTCATGATGTAATATTTCTGTACTTATCATTTTCACTGGCGAGATAGAAGCAAGCAGTGTCAAGCAGGTCCAAAATACTTTATTGAATGATAATTTCTACACAGTGTTCTGAACANAACTTAAATGTTTGGTAGCTAAAATTAATAAGAAAGAAATTAATTGTGTAAAAGAACCTGATTATTCATTTTAAATTTTCTTTGAGAACTTCCTTTAGGTGTTGCTGTAAAATAAATTCTTGGTGGATTATTTTCTATTAGTAGTTACTTTCTTCAAATTTCATCTGNAAGTATATAATAATTCAGTGCAAGTGAGATTATAGTGTTTTATTAAATTGCATGCATGCAAAACTGCAGCACAAACACGAGGTCAACTTAATTTCATAATACAAAATTAATCTATAAAAAAGAACTGCTTGGTTAAGGGTGTTTGGTCATCTCAATAAATGACTACCATTTAAACTGTTTACTCATTTCCCTGCAATGCTTTTGCGTGTTCAATAAAAATCGATGTGGGTGAAAGGCTATGAAATCCTTACCAGTGAAGTAGAGAGAAAAAAATAACCCACTAATTTGAAAGTATACTTCAGCTACCTGTCATGAGCTAATTAAAAAAAAAGACATTTAATGGGAAGAAGTGCACCCCTTGGCAGCAACATCAGTGGCTTCCGTAGATGACTCAGCACACTCAAGTCTTAAAAAGGATTTGCTGTCTCCCTGCCTTCATATCTGAATGCAGCATTGTTCCTCCATGGAATAAAACAGTTCATCTTAGTGTANTAACTCCAGAAGCAAAGGCCAAATTGTTCTCCTACTGAATTCTGTCTACTGCTGNTTGAAAAAAGCATCCTCTCCTACAGGCTGATCTTATAGTTTGTTTGTTTTCTCACTTTATTCTGACTAATCGCTTGTAAATTTTCCTGAATACATAGTGGCTTAAGGACAGACGTTGTGCTTGTGCTTGTCACAAAATTAGGTAGAAAAGACAGAGGAATTAGAAATTCTTATTTGACTACAGATTGTTTTGCATTGCTAATGTCATACTTTTAACTGCTTACCTGTGCAACACTTTGCCCCTCAAGTGACANATTTAACTTCCTCTGTTTATCGGTTTTGGTTGCTAAATGTCAAAGAATCCATTTCTGCATGCATGGAATTTTAGAGATTATCACATGTCAACTGTTGCTGTCATTGTTCTGGCTTTGTTTAAGCAGTCATATTGCTGAGCTTTCATGTGTGTAGCTTCTCTGTCACATATAGAAGGTATGATCCAAGCACCATCATCTTACAAGCAGCTGGAGCTTTTTACAGTTCCATCAGCATCATGTCAAAGTTGAAGTTTCTCTATCTCTTTGCACATAGTTGTTGCTTATCTGTTTGGTTGTAGCCAGGACAATACATATAGATTGCTAGATCAGTGAAATTTAACTTTCTGGGCAATTTTATAATAGGTGGTCCATGAGTAGCTATAAATGTAGAATGTATAAACATATGTATTTAGATAAAGGATAAATTGTTAGTGTGTACAAAAGTTTCCCCCAAAAATGCTATTTTAAATAAATAATAGCATCTTCTCAGCATTATATACTCTTTATAGGAAGCATTGATTCATTGTTTGGCTTTTGGAGAATGAAAGTACTGACCAAGAAAAAAAGAGAGAATGAAGGAGAGAGAGAAAGAGAGACAGACAGAGAGAGAGAGAGAGAGAGAGAGGAAGANACAAGGTCCTAGGAAAGCAGTTGGGGACAGGGAACTTGGAGAGGGAGCGCTGGGGCAGCGAAGCGCGAAGTTGTTTCTGCAGAAGGCTTGGTTAACGCTGTGCAGCAGAGCGCTGCTGGTCTTGGGCAGAGCTCAGAGAGCCGAGCCTCCTAACCGAAGAAAGGCAAGGAGGAGGTATGCACCCCAAAACCCAGCGCAAAAGGTCCATGAGAGACAGCGCCGCCAGATCTTTCCTTTGCAGCTGCTTTTGGTATCAACCCCACTCACCATGATGGAGAAGACCAAAGCCACGATGTTGACTGGGTACGCTGGGCAAAAACACGAGACAAGGGTGAGCCACAGATAGTTTTTGGGTGCAGGTATGTCCTCCTCGGTCTTGTCATCTTCCGTGTTGGCATCGGGGCTGCTGCTGTCCAAAGCACCCTTGGAGTCTGAGCGGGACGCATACTGGGACATGGGCAAAGTCGGTGATACCGGGAGGGATGAGGAGCGCACTGTCCGCGCAGCCTGGGGCTGTGGTTGTCCGCTCATGGTGAGCAGAGGCTCTGAAAAGCTTGTAGCTCCAGCCTCAAGGGAGCTGTGACTTCACTCCTCCTGTAGGTCGGTCCTTTGCCTGCACCCGCCGGGGCTAGGGACCTAGGCCAAGAGCCTCCCATAAAGAGGGAGGGAGGGAGAAAGCAAGTGAGGGAAGGCGAGGAAGAGAGAGACATAGAGAGAGACAGAGACAGAGAGAGACACATACATAGAGGCAGAGACAGAGACAGAGAGAGGCAGAGAGAGAGACACATAGAGACAGACAGAGAGAGACAGAGAGACAGAGACAGAGACACAGAGAGACACACATAGAGACAGAGACAGAGACAGAGAGAGGCAGAGAGAGAGAGACAGAGAGACAGAGAGGAAGAGAGAGGTAGAGAGGGAGAGAGAGAGAGAGAGAGAGAGAGAGAGAGAGAGAACCTTTCAGAATAATTAAGTAGAATTCATGGGAGTCTAATTATATCGAAGGTATCATTGTGATTCTCCAAGTAGATCAGTTTTGCCTGAGCAGGATGGTTGCTTAGAGAGGGAGATCTCCACAAGTGAGATCCATTATAGTTATCCAATCCCAAGTGATCAGTGCTGAACGTATGTACATGGGATCAATATTGACTGGAATTAATAGGAAAAAGAGATCATTAATTTGCAATAGGAAAATATGGGGAAGAGTTGGAGTGGAGTGATGGAGCTGTTTAAATGATGTAAATACAGTGTTCAGGTATGCAATTCTCAAAAAATGAAATGTTGGATTTTTATCCTGAAAAAAAGAAATAACAGAACAAAACAAATAGAAGGTGAATGGAGGAATAAAACATTGCCTCCAACACTAAAACACAAAACTATGATGTTATGTATTTCCAGTATTTTGAAAAGGTACAAGTGAAGAATAGCTTTAAATATTCCTTTCAAAGGAGCATAAAAGTAAATGAGTCTGTTGTCAGAAATTTTTCCATATTTTTGAGGGATAGTAAATAAATTAGAAAGAACTCTTGTGTCACATTTGTCAAAAATGGGAAGACAAATTTACTGCATGAAAAAAAGTACTTAAAAAAATTAAAAATTAGAAGAAATGATTAGGAAGTAGACAAGTCACTTTAATTTCTGACCCCAGCTTGAGTCTCAACACCATGAAGTTTTTTGTATCTTCTGAAATCCTGGCTTCCCATGTACAGGAGGGATTTCATTATTTCATCTCTTCATCATTCCAGCCTTAGGACCTGTCTAGATTTTCAAGCGTAATGTTTCTAAGAAAAATATCTTTATAGTTTATTGCTTATCTTATTCTTANTTATTTATTTACTTTTTTCTTTTATTACATTGGATATAAATAATTTGTCATAGTAAGTTTTATTTGCATCGTTTATAAAAAATTTTGCCATCAAAGTGTATTGTTTGTCAATTGAAACTGAAAGAGATTTCTAGCAATTAATTTTTATGTTGATTAAGGTTATAGTTGTGCTCACCATGGGAACAGACAGTCTCCTCCACCCAAATAACCTTTGCAAGAGGCAAGTCANCCCTTCCTGCTAAGGTTTTAAGGAGGTTTGTAGAAAAGGAAAGTATGTATTGTTTAAAAGTAACATGGTTGATAATCTAGAGAATAGTCAAAGTTAATAATTTAGAAGACACCAAGTAAAATGATAGAAAAGTAGTGAAAATATGTTCAAAAGAGAAAACANAAGTGAGAGATGCAGAATGAAGCCAGGTTAAAACTGTTATATATTAACACCCAAATATAATAGATGATGAGGAAAGTGAACTCAGAAATAAGTTGAGAAACATTCCCTAAGCATTCTCATCCATAGTAGTCTTGAGTAGACTGATATTGGTCAGGTAGAGATGGTGATAAGGGGGACTGCATCAGTATTTGTAACAGGCAGGACATAGCAAANCAGGACATCATTGCTCTATTAGAGGGAAGAAATTGGGCAGGGAGTATCTAGATACCAGTTCTTCTACTGATTGAATGAGAATTCATCATCTGCCACTTGGGATTATCCAGAGGGAAAAAAATAAAAGGAACTATTGATGGATAAATAGATGTACAGACAGGCGGACAGACAGATATAGGAATTTGCTAATGGAGTCCAAGAAGTCTTAACACCTTCTGTCTACATGCTGGGAAACTAAACTTATAATTCAGTCTTGAGTGTCAAGATCTGCGATTCAACTCCTCTTCCAATGAAGAAACCTGAGAACCCAAGGAGCTGCTGGTATAAAGCTTGGAAACCCTGAATTCAATAAACAGATAAAGTAATATTTTATAGAATGACAATATGAAGTTTTCAACTTATGCAGGAAGAATTTATGCTTCTACTGGCCACTTTGATCCATAATTATAAATATCTATGGGATACAATATAATGTTCTGATAAACATATGTATTAATTAACTCAAGGTATTTAAGCATACCTTATCTTACATCTGTTATAAGAATGTTTAAATTCCTATCTTATAGTTTTTTAAAATTAGGTAGTATTGTATTAACTATACCCTTCTCTAAAATGACAGATCTTATCCTTGCTGTCTGGCTGGGATTTNGGATCTCTTAACTAATCTTTCTTTATTCCCTAATGCTCTCATTTTACATAAACTTTGGTGAGAGATAACATGCTCTCTATGTCCATGAATTCATCATTGTTTAGATTCTGCATATTAATAAAATCATACAGGACTTACGTTCTGTACATAGCTTACATATTTGAAATTATGAACTTTAGTTCTAGCCAAGTTGATGAAAATAACCGGACCTCGTCCTTCTTGCTAGGTAACTAGTNTTCTGTTGAACACGTGAGGTGATACCTTTTCTTTATCTTCATCCATTGACTGATACCACTCTTATTTTGTACATTAGTTGTTAGGACTNTTGAAGGAATGAGCACAGAAGTACAAGTATAAATAAGATTTACAAATATTTTTACTTTAGGAGTAAGGCTTTGTTAAACCTGAGCCTTGAGTACATTAAATGATACCCATCAGCATTGGTTAAAGCAAATATTCTTTTCTTCACTCAATGATTCAAATGCTTATGTATTCTAAGAACACACACATACAAATGCACACACATATATTCATGTACAAATACACAGAGAGAGAGAGAGAGAGAGAGAGAGAGAGAGAGAGAGAGACTTTTAGAGAAACATACTATCCCACTATCCCTTAACTTATACAAGTTGACATATAAAATTAGCTGCCATCCTTGGAAACAGAAAATCAAAGACTGAGGAATAAGGTTACCATCAATTTTGGAAATTTCTCTGAAAACAAAACAACACTTAATTTTCTGTTTGGTTGACAATAATTTATTCACCAGGCTTAGTTGCAAAGCATGCTGGAGATTCTTCTAAGATAAATATAAGTCTTATTCCTAATGAGCAAGATGAAGATGGAAATAGAGGATACTTTTGCTAGCCTCTTTTCTATATAATAACTGTAACTTATTTTATATACATTGATTTTTAGATTTCCTAGCTTTGGTTTTACCAAGAAGAAACNAGAGTCTCAGAATAGAAAACTACATTTCTGTTCTTGCTTGCCCTGTCTCTCATCTCTTGCTTTCAGTAGATTGGCTGTTTATTAGAAAATATTCCCCATTTTTCTCCAAGTTTGATCTGTTCTGAAGTATCAGAGCTATGTTTGTTTTGTGAACATGTCCAGTGTATTCCCAGAACCGATGGATACGTGGATATTCAGTGCTTACCATGTGTGTCTCTGGTACCTCCAGAGCACTTTGGAGTATGGGGCATGTCTTTGCTTGGTTATGTTTAATGCATTCCAAAAATAGTATTATGCTCCATGATTCCTTAATGCAAGTAATTTATGGATAAAATGTAGGAAAATCCCTATTAACCATATTAAGTTTCAGGTAGCACANTATTTTCAGGTTTTGAAACTAAACATCTAAGTCTGGTGTGACTGCAATATAAGTATGATGCCTTGTTTATTATACTTCATAGGCAATTAATAAACTTTGTTAATATTTTCCCTTTTAAAATTATACAATGTATCCTTTATGAAATTATGAATATAATGATAAAATGTGTTAGTATTTCCTGGTATCCAAGTGTTGGATGAGATTCTATTTTGGAAGTCACTCATTGTTTCTCTTCGCTGACCTTGATATTCTGTACATTCTTTCTGTCTTCAGTGTTCTTCATAAAAGTATTCTCCCTTATTTTGCTCCCTTCAATACTCCAAAGCATACACTTGCTTTATTACAAATTCATGGTATATTTTTATAAAAAAGTAGGCCTTTAAAAATAATGATAACTCTGTTGCAAAGAGAAGTTAATTATCTATTTAGGAATATTTATGTATATAAACATATATGTATGTATGTAAGAATAACTACTAGAAAAAGAAACCATGAATTTGAAAATGATCAAGGAGGGGTACATAGAAGGGTTTGGAGGAAGAAAATGGAATGAGAAAATGATAGAATTATATTATAATATCAAAAAATAAAATACATTTTTAAAACTATGACTCTGATCNCATTCATTCAGGAGCTTTAATTGTGGTCTAACCATTCCCTGGTAGGCCTCATGTCCAAACTTGACCTTTTTGGTATAGGCTGAACATAAGAATTTTTATGATGTTCATGAACATTCAGAAGATTTCATACTTTACTTTTAAACAGTGTCTATTTTAAGTTATGTCTATAAAAGGGGAAAAAGCATTCCCTTTTCACAGTTCTATTCATTTGTCCTTCATTTCAAATCCAAATATCTGGTTCAAAAGTTGTTCAAATTTACTTTCTCATTGTATCTTTTTTAGGTTTTTGCCTCAGCCATCTGCATTTTGAATGTTTCTAATTTTATGTAATGGTCTATCTGTTGCAAAGAGAAATTTCTTTAATGAGTGGTGAGGACTGTACCAATCTGTGAGTATGGAGACGAATGTTTAGAATGTATTTAGGGATTCGGCTTAGTAAAGTGGTGATTGTTGGTTCTCCTCCAAGATCCATGACTTCACCTGCCCTAGGCACTTGGCTAGGTTTCCAGTACCAACCATCATTTTCTTCTTGTTGAGAAGACCTTAAGTTCAATGAGAGAGATGTTGATTACTGCCAAGGTAACTACTAAACATAACTCTGTTTCCTGTGTGTATTTAACTTTCTCATCTCTTACTTATTTCAAAGATTGTTCTCTTTCTTTCAAATTGTTTTCTCTTTCAAATTGTTCTTTCTCTCACCATTTTTATAGTTTTCTCACTATATCATTATTTAACAACTATGTTTTTAAACATATCTCANTGTCAAAGTCTTTATAAACCCATTAGCATGTTCTTAGNTATCTGAAAGGAATTTGTTAAAAATGAAAGTTTCAAATTTATAGAAATATATTTGAATTATATATAAANTGATATAAGATATATTTTTCAACTGAAAATTGAATTGTTAAAAAATATGATGGTTATCTGTTATATCATCAGTTTGTTAATTAAGTTAACCTGCTCCCACTGCATCCTATTTTGTGGTTACTCATACATCCAGATGGTACTAATGTTTTTCACAAAAATGTTTGTGATGGCAGAACCATTAGTCATGCTTGACCTGTGTAATTAATTGAATTTATAAAAATGTTTTTGCTAATTTGAGTTGACAACTAGTTAAAAACATTACACATCATCATTTTTGGCACTATATTCTATACACTATTTTTTCTATTATTTCAAATGAGTATATTTTCCCAGACTACGGGTTCTCCACTTCGAGTAGATTTGTGCTGGACTCATACAGTCATTTCTTATGAAGATTTTAATTACTTACAAAACATAATTTGGATTTGCAAGTTTAAAGGGAGGATGTCACATGGAGAAAGAAACACGGTGTAGATGACATTTGAGTAGTTTTACTTTTAGTCTTCAGACCACGATTTGCAGAAATTTGCACCTTTCTTACTTTGAGATGAAAGGGCTGTGAATTAGAAGCTTACCCCTAAATGGAACTCTTTCCCAAGTCACTTAACCAGCTGTGACATGTTACTGTATAAACAAAATGATTTGTTTGAGTGTCACATTATCTAAAGTTCCTTCCGGTTCTGTTTCTCTGCATGTGTTTAGAGCTGGAACAACAAACCAACATGATGACACATGGTGCCATCTTTCACATTTCATTATTTTTTTCTGTTATGTATTCTGTCCTACTTAATTTTACTAGGGACCTATGTAAGACCCTAGGTTGGGAACTATCCATTGTAAGTGGGCTTACCATTGAGCATACTCAGAGATGATTCAATCATCTCTCTCATAATCTTTTAGTTGTCAATAGATAAACTGTAGTTTGTAGAGGTTTAGGAATCCTTCCCTTTCAATAGATAACTGAGTGCCCTACTCATGTGTGTCCTGTGTCTGTAGAAATAGCTGCTGTGAATTAATGTTAGACCTTACAATGCCATGCTTGGAAGATGGCATTTCACAGGAGTCTTCTTATCTTTTAGCTATTCTTTTTTTTTTCTACCCTCACTTTTGTAAAGTTTTAGGCACCTTAAAGTGNTGATATAAATTTTTTCTTCAGGGTTTAAACATCCACCATCTTGCATTCTCAGTATCTTTGCATCCATGTGTCTCTGTATTTACCTCTATTCATAAGCAGGAGAAGGGCTGCTTAAGTCTGAGAATATCCTATGCCTATGGTAATAAACATAGATACTTAGAAGCTACCTTGATGCTATGATAATTTATCTAAGCAGCAGTCTTGGTTTCCTCCCTAAAGTCCAAGACTAATTAAGTCATGGTATTTTGAATAGCTTTGCAGTAGTAGGTATAGGTTCCCTTATGTGGTAAGGGCTTCAAATACCACCACAGATTAGTTGAATAGCCCCACCACTGTAGCACCTCCATGGGCACATCTTGCCTACCATGTTGATGTTGTAGTTTGTAGAATTCACAGCTTCATATGACAATTCTTGTGTTTACTCTCCTTCCCCACCAGAAGCCTGTATATCTCCATCTATAACTATCAAAACTAGTGAGCATAGAGGAAGTTTTCAGCTTAATTACAGTTTTATTTCTATATATCTTATATCCAAAATGTTTGGTGTCTTCAGAAATAANTTCTTACTATCTAGATCTAATGAGTAACCAAGACGAATGACAAAAGCCTATATTGCTTTGGGGTCTCTAAGGCCTTCCTGACAAACAAATCCAATGAAGGTATCATATATTTTGCACTAAGGATTTTATTTAGTGACCCATTATTTCTAGGACCACCAATGTGAAGCCTTGTATAATTATCAATCAGGATGTAAGATAATAAGTTTCCAACATTTTTTCTCATGCCTCCTTTATTTTGGCTAGGCCTTATTCTGCTTATACTTTATCTCAACAGGACAATAACCAGAACATCACATTTATTTCTGATAAAGGTATTTAACCAGCATATAAAAATATAATATCTATTATATTATTATTATATAGTAACATATAATAATAATAATAATAATAATATTAATAATAATAATAAAGCCATCTCTTTGTCATATTTAATCAAAACTCTAGAACAAGTATGACTACTAAGGAATTAGTAACATTTTTCTGATTCATATTTCAAAAATGATATATATTGGTAGTGATTTACTATTCTACTGCTTAATAATAGAAGTCTTTAAAATTGTATGTAATTATTTTGTCATGTCTATATCTTCTTTTTCTATAGAGTGTGTTGGTAGATTCTAAGTAGATCTTAGGGTGATGAAATGTAGCATACACACTTAAAATAAAAATGTTTAATAATGCACTGTTAATCCACTCTTTACTAATGACTCCTGAGATAACATGCGAATTTTTTATTGAAGATATATAGCACACAGAAAGTTGAAAAACTTGCAAACTTGCTTACATAGTCATCAAAAGTACATNAGCCACCATGAAAATTCAAAGTGTGGCTCTGAGTTTTGTGTCATTGTTTTTATGAAAAAAATATTTGGAGCAAAAATATTGTGCTGTTGATGTTAAACAGTAATTAAAAATATTTGCTTCAAATTTAACTAATGAACACAGAAATTGACATATAGTTAAACTAACAATCTCCTCATCTATCCAAAACAAATTGAAAATGACTATAAGACGTACAAATAGTTTCATTGGTTGATTGGTGAAATTACATTAAACTTCTTTTGAAAGTGTAAAAAGCTTTCAAAAATTATCTTTTAAAATCTGTAATTGTAAAGAAAACACATACAAAATAAGTAAATCACAAAAAGTCATCTGGGAAATTTATTGAAGTTTTCATTTGCCTATCTTATTTATTATTATTTTTCATTACACAGCTGATTACTTATCCCAAACCACAGCAGTACACATTTTATTCATTGTACAAATATTTTCAATGACTCAAACTATATCAATGTTGATCTACAGTGTGTTCATAATCCTGATGGGAAAAATTGCAAAAAGCAATCATAACTAAAACAATCTGAGAAACTAACACNGAATTTCAAAGGAAAATGAAATAAAATTTTTTGAAAACACATTCTTATTGAGTTTTGTTTCATAAATAGTGTTTTTAAATAATCGAGTACAGGTATTAAGATGCATATTTAATTTGGACCATAACATTCTTTTGAGAAGGAAAAAAATAGCTAACTAATAATTTTAGGGCAGTAAAAGTATCTGATAATTGTTCTAAAAGCAAGACAGGGAAGGGAAGTTTCATGACTTGAACAATAAATATTAAATTAAAACAATTATTTATTTCTGAATTTAGGATATTATATAAGGTCACAATAAAAACCATGAACAGACCTGGGTGGATGTGGTTTACCTCTATGTGAATGTGGGCACAACAAGAGTGTGTCTGTATTTTTATGAGTTGCCACACTTAGTTGGCAGTAAAATTGGGAAATAAATTAATCATTTTGGTATTATGATAATCTTATCCATTATGGAGAAAAAACATTGAGGAAATAAAGAAAATTAACAGAATTTTAAATTTTTAAATCCTTGTATTTTCTTCTGATCTTTTTCTTTTAAAAAGTTATTTTTTATTTTATGAGATTATAAAATAAATTTTATTATTGCATTCATTTTTTCCTGCATATCCTATCATATTCCCCTGGTTGATCTCTTTAAAAGTCATGACCTCTTTTTTTATTAATTGTTGTTACATACATATACACAGACATAGAAATACCTCTTCTTATATATTTAGGCAAATCTAGTTGAGACTGCATAATGTTAATAGTATGTACATGTTTTCAGGATGGAATCATTAGTATTAGATGACCAGTTGTTATACTGTTTCCTGGAAAAGGCTCTATCTCCTGTTCTCAGCATCCTTAGTTGGGTATAGTTCATTGTGTAGAGTTGAGGCCTTGTGAACTTTCCCCCTCCAATATTGGCACAACTATTGTTGTTGTGCTTGTTCAGATCATATTTAGGCAGTCATGTGGTTGAGGGGTTATGTGTGTAGCTTCTGACATTTGTAGGAGACACAATCTCACTGCAAATTCTGTGACTGTTTAACTTTTTCATTTTTGTTGCACCCTCTTCCACAGTGATCCTGAAACTTAGGTGCAGGAGTTATAAAGTAGATGAATCCATTGAGAATAGACTTCACAGCTCTGTATTTTTATTGAATGTAGTCTTATTTAATCATCTTCTCTTTTCAAGAGAAGATGCTTTGATGAATGGTAAAGACTATATTCATCTGTATGTTTTAGGACAAATATTTAGAAGGTAGTTAGGGACTGTACAGTTTTTTTTTTAATGATACAACCCAAAAATTCAGGAAAAAAAAGGATAAACCCAATCCAACCTCAGGTGATAACAGGAAATAATAACAATTACAGCAGAAGTCAATGAAATAGGAACAAAGAAAACAAAACATTCAATAAATCTAAGACTTGTTTTTACTTTTGTTTTTTTTCTTATTTTTTTTTTAGCAGATAAACAAGGTTGGCTGACACTTGACTCAACTAACCAAAGGAAATAAGAAAGGACCCCAATTAACAAAATCAGAAATGAGCATGTAAATATAACACTAGACAGCAAATATATACGGACTAAGGGAACACTTTAAAACCATGTACTCCATTATGCTGGAAGACTCAAAAGAAAGAGGCAAATGTCTAGATTTGGGCAAACCTACAAAATAAATCCAAGAAGAAATCAACAGCTTAAAAACCCCATAACAAGGAGCAAATTGAAATAGTAATAAAAAGCCTTCTAACTAAAGAAAGTCCAGGATTATTCTCCTGGATTCACAGGAGAATTTTACTGGATATTTGAAGAAGAGCTCAAGTCAACATTTCATAACTATTTAAAAAAGAAAGAAAGTGAGAGAGAGACAGAGACAGAGACAGAGACAGAGAGACAAAGAGAGAGCAGTATTACTCCAATATCTAAACCAGGTAAAGACACAACAAAAATAAATAAAAAAATATAGGACAATATCATTGATGAACTTAGACTCCAAAATGCTCAATGAAATACTTGCAAAAAGAATACTGAAATATAAATATGTATATAAAAATATATATATAACTGTCTACCATGACCATGTTGCCCTCTTACCTGAAACACAGACATGGTTCAATATATGCAAGTCAATTAATGTAATAAGGCTGCATAAAAAAGACTGAAAGATAAAAATCACATGATCATTTCATTAGCTTTAGAAAAAGCCTTGCATGAAATTCACTATGCATTCATGGTAAAAGTCCTAGATAATGTATAACTATAAGGAACTTACATCAACATAATAAGAGATGAACTTGAGAAATCTACATACAACATCATCCTAAAAGGAGAAAAACTTGAAGCAATCCCACTAATTTCAGGCACTGACAAAATCCTTAAAGAAATGAAATTTCTAGGAATAAACCTAACTAAGGAAGTGAAGGATATTCACAGTGAAATATTTAAACTGCTGAGGTGGGACACCTGGCACAGTCTTGGCACAGGGAGGAGGGGCTTGCCCTGCCTTGGCTGAGAGTGCCAGACTCTGGG
>LZPO01088041.1:24365-34978 GCA_001675575.1 Neotoma lepida | reverse complement strand
ACTAATAAGTAATACAGTTTTTCATTTTGAAAATGTGCATATTAAACAGGAACAATGTTTGCAAATTTTTGCTAATACAGTAAGAATGGATCATTTGCATAAATTAAAAGAATGGATTTTATGTTGTGCGAATTGAGTCTGATTTTTAAAAAACATATAACTAAATTATTTAGCATTTTTTCTCTCCAAATTCTAGTCTTCTACTACAGTACTTGACTGCCTCTCCTGTTGGTCCCCCACATCTACCTCTCTCTTATCCATCACAACTAACAACTCCAAATAGATGGTCTGTCAGTTTGAGCAATTCCTATCTTACCATCAGTCCTTCGCCTAACTTTTTATGCATGCTTGCATCTCAAGGACTTGCCAGTCCGCTCTGACCTCACAGCCCATATCTTTCAGACATATCAACCAGAAAACAGTGTGAAAGGGGCAGCTCTGTAGCAAGTGTTGCCTCATCACTTGAGCAAGCACTGGACCTCTCTGAGGACCTTCTCCCTACTGTGGTAGATGAAAGCAGTTTTTATACCAGTGTCTTAGTGAGAGGAGTAAATGAGGTGATAAAATTAATATCAACATCAACAGTGATGGCAATTTTAAGGACAAGTACTTTTATCATAATTTAATACACACTGCATTAATCCTATATCCAAGTTGTCGTAATTAATCATGATCACAAGCTTATGTGGCAGATATTTTATCATAATCCCAGAGGTCCCAGTCACAGAGGAAACAGAGTAGGATTCAAACCTTAGACCCTGGTGAAACATNTATTATACACAGTAACTTAGCTAACCCCTACCCAGTCCACCATGCAATAAGAACTATTATCTCCCCTGATAAGTCAATTGAGGCCCAGAAAGCCAAAGCAATGAGGTGTACTAGGTACTCAGTGGGTAAAGTAAAGGCAGCTGCAGCATCCTGACATGATTTCTTACTCCTTCCCTGAGAGCTNTGCCCCATGACTCTCTTTTGAAGGTAAGAGTGGTGGGCCACCTTTACTTTGGTTCTAATTCCCTCTCTTTCTCCTCTTAAACAGGGAGGGGTAACTCAACTCTGCCTTCCAGATGCTTCCAGATGCTCACAGGTGCTGGGGTGGACAGACTCACCCTCACAGATACTGAAAATGGAAGATAGGTGCTGGGAAGCTGAGAACAGGATTTCTCTGTAGGCCAGAACGGACAAGAGGAAGAGTATTTGTGAGCGGAAATATGGGGAACATAATGGAAGAGATGGTATTTGCCAGACGTGTGGCCGGTAGACACATGGAATGAAGCATGATAAATGTTTATCATTTTTCTGTCCAGTGACTAGCCTTCTCCTACATTACCTGTGCTTTCAGAATCATCAACTGGGAATGAGGTATGAGGGGAACAGCTCCATATCCAGAGAGGCAAGCAAAGGGACTTGTGGTTGGGATCTGTGGCCGTGACATTCTGTGTGCAGCCACTAGAGGGCAGTTTAACACGTGTTGGCATTTAAGAGAAAAGTGGTTTGTTTACATTTAGTCTTGTTTTGTTCTTTTGCCCGGCAGGTCTTGAGGATGGTCTTTTAAAGAAGTTTCTGGCTCCTGGGGATTGNACTAACACCTCTGCACACAGAGGTCTTCACTGAAAGGNGAGGCTAATTAGCATTGGCAGAAAGGGATGACAAAGGGAAGGGCAGGAGAGTGTTAAGCTTGACCTGATCTCTCTCCTTCTCCCTGTATTCCTAAAAGGAGAATCCTGGAAACCATGCAGAGCAACCTTCCGTCTTCTGCGCCCTATTTCCCTCCTCNAACCCTCTTCTTTCCTGCCACTATCTCTGAGCAAACACACTGGGTTCATTAATATTGATTTTATTGCATTGTAGTTATTTGTGCTGTTTTAATTAAGATTTCCCAATAAGCAATTACTCTTATCCTCTAACTTTATGTCTTTACAGAGGCTGGATTTGCCTGTGTTTTTACCCCACTGGGAAGCCAACTTTCATATTTCTGTGGCCAGAACTGGGCCAATGGTTTTCTTGTCCTTCCATAGACAGAGCCTGGGAACTCCTTGAGGCCAAGAATTTATATAAAACTGTTCGGCACTCTTAGTGGTTAATAAAGTGCTGAATACTTGGTGTGTGTCCAGTGCCTGAATCTGTTTGCTTGAATAACTAGAGTAAAGAGTAAAGGAACTAGCTGTTCTGCCCCAGCCAGAGATCTACCTGCCAAGCCTCACACACTTGCCCTTGGATCTGCACCTGCTAGGATGTCTCATACCACAGAGGGGCTGCAGCACAAAATCATGTTCCTAGTCTACTTCTAGCTGCCTCCTAATGTACCTGAAATAAACCCTACCTCCTCATCATGGCCTCCAAGGCTCTCCATGATCATTCTGGCCTCCTCTCTCACCTTGTGTTCTCCTAGCCATCCACCCCATGCACCATGCTCCAACTACGCAGCCTCTATTTCTAAATGCACCTTCCTGCCCCTAGCATATGGCTCAGCACACCTGGGTTCCTCTCCCAGGAACTCTTCTTTCCAACATCCTGTGACTAGTTCCAGTTCCATGCTCAGATCTCAATTTCAATGCCATCAGTCTGAAAAGCTTTACTGGTCATCCAACCCCAAAGAGATACCCAGTATCTCTTTTGTCAAATCACCAGTTTTAATGCTCTACATAGCATTTATTTAAGTTGTGTATGTCTAGCTAGATGGCAGAATCCAGGAGAGGGGTGCCATGATTCTGTTCACTGACAGAGCTCCAATGCCCATTGCGGACCTGAGCCCAGAGTGGCCCAGGCTCACTCAACAGATGCCCCTGGGATGCAAATGCAACTTCCCCTAAAACCATGTCCCTCCTTCCTAACCTGCACCCTGCTGACTCAGGACCTTTCNGCCTTGATGAGGTGAGCTGCCAAGAATTTGGCACAAGTTCTAAGAAGAGAGGCAGAGGCAAAGTGCTAGGCTGACCAACCAGAATCTTGAATTGAAGAGCCGGAAAGTACACCACTTGAAGCCCTCTCTCCCTCTCCCTGTGCACTGAGCAGATATAAAGCATGGTTTAAGCACTGTTGGAATCTGTTAAAAATCACTGTTGGTGTTAATGATAAGTTATCTGTATTTATATTGGAANTATTCCCTCTGACATTTGCTTTCAAATATGCAAGTGTGNTGCTGGGAATAGGGTAATCTGACTTCCTAGCATCTATTGGACCCCCTTGCTGCTTGAGCTGTCCNAAGCAGAAAGCCTGTCAGCCTAACTGCCAACTGGATTACCCCTATGACAGCAGCAGTCATCTTGAACACTGCACAGATGTCCAGAGGTATCTATGGAGAAGATTACAGCTGANCGCCCTGGCTCCTTAAGGCACAGCCCCCGCCAGGGCTGTTTAGAGCAGTTTGTAGCAGACATCTGGAAATCACAAGCCTGGGTGAACCGGCTCCACTTTCCCCAGTCTTAACGCTCTGCATAGCATTTATTTGAGTTCTGCCCCTGGAGGAATTAGAATGACTGGCGGGAAGGCTGTGATTGGTCCAAACACAAGCCTTAATGATGGCNACCGATGCCAAAGGCAAATGAGTGGTTGGTGCAAATACTCCCTCTCGGGCTACATAAACAAGTTACTGCATAGCTCACTTGANGAGCTAGCTGGGGACACTTTCCTCTGCTACACCTTCACTGGTATTGCAGCAACAGATCCAATGAAAACTTCTCTTGAGTGGCCTTACTTTGTCTAATTTCAGTAGCACAAGCTGAACTAGGAACANGAAGAAAGAAGCAGCAAGGGGCAGCAGTGACATGGGACAACATTGGTAAGGGCAGCTTGATAGCTAAGTAAGCGCCTGCNTTGCCTGCCTTGAACAGTAGCACCAACCTCAGGCCATGGTTTGGCCCANCAGAACATGCAAACTGATAGTGTGGGCCCCATGTTCACAGGCCCAGGGTCATGACAACTTGAGATCCCACAGCATCAGTGAACCCAGTACAACCAGGAACCACTCTTGCTATTGGGCCTGCTTCTGATTCCTGAAGCTGAGCACCCAGGCACTGTAGTATTCATTCCTGAGCTCAAGGCTCCTAAGTACAGAAGCGCCTGCAACTGTTTGAGAACCAAAAAGGTCTCAGTGACTGGAGTCCAAAAAGTATCAGTGCCCCAGTGCTGGGCTCCTGAACAGTTCTACTTGTGACTGTGCCTGCCACCCAATTCCTAAATGCTGGGCCAGCCTCCCAGGGAAAGGCACCAATACCTCGGATTGTCTGCTGAAGCAGCAGCTGGGGCAAGGCCTTGACATTGCCAGTTGACAGCTGAAGAGGTGACTGCCTTCAAAAGCCACACCCACAGAACCCACAGGCCTGAATCTATCCCTAACCATAAGCCACTGAGGTTCTCCTTTGACATGGACCAGGTCCAACTGACCCCACATGTGGATCCCATCCACCTGTTCCAGAGGAGTCTTGCATCAGAGTGATACTGGCTGTGCACAGCATCCAATTCCTGAATGGCCCTGTGGATGTTCTGGCTCCAAAATGCTGCCTGACAGAAACAGGTACCTCAGATGTGACCTACAGGCAGCAGCCACTGACAACTTGGAGGAATAGCTGAACAGTTCTCCAAAGATGAGAAGCTGCAGGCCCTGGTTGCCAGAAGAGATCCTGGGAGATGTCAAGTCTTCAGGGACTAGGATCTCAACATGAGAANTGTAACACTGGCTGCTCTCCGGGTTCCTAATACACAAGGCCTGAATGGGACTATTACATTTATTAGTTTGTCATATCCAGGTGCNTTTGCCTACTGACTGATACCACTCAATGCTGTCAAACACTGAGGAAAAGGAAAGTCCCTAACATTTGAGGAGCTCCTTACCCATCCATGATTTCTCTCCAGTGCAACAAAAGAGCCCCAGATGGATGGATGGATAGATGGATGGATGGATGGATGGATGGATGGATGGATGGATGGATGGTAACATTCGAAGTTCCTTATTTTTATAGGAGTAAGTAAGAGATGCCAACAAACACAAGTGTAGGCCATGGACACCAGATGTCCTGCATCTGAATTCCAGGACCCCCATGTCCTAAGGATGATCTTCAACAACTTTCTTCACTGCCTCATGTCTCAGTTTCCTCATCTGTAGGATGGAATTCTGGAAATCATAAAAAAAAAGCTTTCTCATGAACTGCTGGTGAACTTGTTACTTAATGGATTAAAGTATAGATATGTAGGACCAGCAAGATGGCTCAGTGGGTAAAGGCACTTGCTGTGCAAGCCTGAGGACCCAAGTTTGATCCTCAGAACCCTCATGAAAGCAGAGAACCAAAGAAAAGTGAAAGTTGTCCTCTGAGGTCCATACAAGTCTTAAACACACATGCATCATACACAATACAATGATGATGATGATGATGATGATGATGATGATGATGATGATGATGATGATATATTATCAACTCTGAGAGGGCATCATGCATCATTGATCCCCAGTGCCCAGCATCTTCCACAGTATATGGCCCATTCTGTGATCAGTGGGTCTTTCTGACCTCAGCCAAAATCAAGGAGTATCTAGAATCAGAGACCCATGACTTCTGGCAAGTGCTGTTGTCCTGGTGGAACATGCCTCTGTTTCCCCTCCTTTAAGTTCCTTACCTTTAACATATGTGTTCAAGGTCCCCTGTTTTCCAAAAGGAGTTACTTCACAGAAGTGGGCTAAACCCATACATCAGGAAGAACAGCTATGAAAAATATTGAAACAGATTCCTGTCTGGTTATTTCTGCTTTCTCCATACCCACTTGAATAGAATCGCTCCATTTTGAGGTCCCATGGAAAAGCTCCCTCCCAGAGGAATGTAATAGATGTCCTGCAGAACTGCCAATATTGCATCCAATTTCCAAAGAAAATTGCTTCTATCCATCAAAGAAGCCCTGAGCCAATAACAATAATGAGGAAGACCCAAACCAGTCACTCCCAAGGGTCTCCTGGAAGNCAACAGGCAAAGGCCCACTCCAAGAGCAGATTAATAAGAGAGAACNAAGAAAGGGAAAGAACTACCCAAATCAGTTAATATCTTCTGTTCAGGCCCTTTACCATCCATAATAAAACCTAGACTAGACAGAATCTTGAATCGAAGGCAAGTGGGTNTCCAGCAATCTCTTCCAGGATGGGAAATGGGAAGCAGGAGAGGGTGAGCACTTGGAAGGTTGCAGGACCACAGCTGCATGGGCAGCTGCCCCAGCCAGTGGGTTCTGGAGAACTTCTGCAGAGAGACCTGCCCATCTGGCCACTCTGCCCTCCCATAAATCTCAAACCTGCTAGGGAGGGACTAAATGAACATCTCTCCTTCCAGATCAATGAGTGGTAAGCACACAGGACCAGTAGGCACATTCCAGAAGGGCATTTCCTCGGGGCAGGAGGATACAATCACTCTCCAAATTGCCAGGCCAGCTGGGAGAGAGCTGCCTGAGCTTCTGTCACTTACAGGGTCCCCTGAACTTCATGGATGGTGACTGTATCTGGAGGAGCCAACAGCTCTACAATGCAGCTTTCCACCGAACCCCATGCCCATTGGCATTCACCAAGCTGAGACTCTGCAGACTGAGAAACTCATGCAAAGGTACAGGGCTAAGAACTAGGTCCAAACTCTGGTCCTCCAGAGCCTACTTGCTCCGTGACTCTGCCTCTGCTCTTGGAGCCTGGGTTTCTTTGTCTGTGCAATGGAAAGAACACTACATTTGTTGCAAAGTCTGCTGAAGACAATTCAGAGAAACATCAGGTAACTGGCACAGGACTCACTCTGTGAGTGAGTCTGGGAAAGGATGGTCTGGCAGGCTCAGGTCAGGCCCTGAGCCAGATACAGTGACCTATCTACGCAGAGAGTGCCTTATATCCCAACAGGGCTGGAATAAAATACACATCATTAATGCTTCTGGGACAGACTGAAAACACTGAACCTGCCATGACTAAGAAGATGATAGAAGGCCAGAACACCCTCCCATGGGGCTTGTAATAAGCAATAAACCCAGCAGATAAAAGGAAAGAATCCAAGAAAGACCCTGCTTCCCAAAGCAATCAGTGTGTTCCAGCACTTGATCTGCTCAGGTAGTGCAGCCACAGTAGAGGACACGCTTGCTTTCTTTTCTTTAGGAAAGAGAGCAGCAATCTGTGGCTTAGCTGGAACCAGGAGCCTCTCCACTTATGTGGTTATTTGGATGGAAAATTTGGATCAAAGCTGCAAGGCCCTTGCAGGCCACCTCTTGAGAGAGCTTAGCGCTTAAGTGATCAAATGACTTCCAGAGGTGAAATCCCCAATTGGCAGATGATGAGAGCCAAGTGCTTCCCGCAGTCAGCCAGCAAAAGGACTGGAAGATGGGAAGTAGCATTCAGAGTTCTGAGGAGCACAGCCCCAGTTTCATTCAGGAAGCACTTGAAAGTCATCCAGTACATTTAGGGCACTGAGGAAGACAATGTGGGCAAACAAGAGGCTGAGATACGGCTGAAAGGACATGTGCTTGGATCCTGGAGTCTGAGTCTTGAATTCTAGCCATCACCTTGCGGTAGAATGAGCCTGGGAGAGTCAGAACACTCCTTGGCAAAGAGAGTAGAGATTATTCAGGGAGTAATGGTTACATATTGTGTATGACTGGGTCCCACTTGAGCAGATCATGGACACATGGCATCTCTTCTCAACTCTGTTCTGTAGATCAATCATACTCTTACAGGCAGGAGGGTGAAGTAAGTACATTTGATGCTGCTGATTTTATATATTTATATTCTACCAAGAGTTTTATGTATGAAAAAGAAGAAATTCTGCCATATAGGATGCTGATTTCCAAATCTTCCTTTGACCATTTGCCAGTTGTCAGCTCCTCCTGTTTGCAAGTTAGCTGTACCTGATTCAGCCTAGATGAGGAGCTTTCTCATTAAGAAATATTGACAATGATACAACACATGCTGGAATGAGCCATACACAGGTTTGTAAAAACCCTTTTTAAAAACTAGAAAGCTTGCAGAAGTATATCATCATTTTTTTAAATAACAGACGCTTCCAAGATTTACTCAATAGTTTTCTCCCTAGTAATGAAGACAGTATAAGCTAGGGATAGAACTTCCTGACCTGTTGCATGCTGGGATTTTGTGTGGATTGATCTTGTGAAGGTCTTGAACTTTAGATATGGGATTGAGTTGAATTCTNAGGAGGTAAATTTATTTCCAAGTTTTTATGTCTTCCAAGTCCTCAAAACATCATTGATTCAACCCTGTANNNNCTTGTATAAATCTTCTTGAGGTNGGCACAGGGGAATTAGACATGGCTGCACATTTGAAGGGCTCACCCCACTCGGAGCTAGATGAGTCCTCCACAGCACTGATGATACAATGCATCTCATACCAACATTTTTAAGGGTTCAGAAGACAGAGGTGAGAGATTCCACTGAGCTAGAAAAAGTAGGGGAAACCCAGGAAGACGAGCTGAAGTTGCAACACTGAATCATCTGACTGTGGAAGGCTTTGTACCATGACCTGTTTTTATCATGTTCAGACTTTGAGTGCGGGCAACTGTCACTTAACTTTGAATGCTAACCAACAGCAAAGAACAAGTGATTTGTTCTTGTGATAACACAATAGATATGAAACCATATGCTGTGTTTTCAGTTGCCAAGATTCTTAATTATGTTCTTTCTGTTCTTTATAATGGCAGGAGCCATTGTGATTTTTTTTAGATCACTGGGTAGGTATTGTGTTTTACCAGGTACCAGCAACAGCTGGCATTTGCTAATGTTTACTTCTTGCCAACCACAGTGTCCAACATTTTATATGCCTCCCATCACTCAGTCCCTACAATGATGCTCTGAGGTAGATGCCATTTTGAGCCTGATTTTGCAAATGAGGCAACTTTCCCAAAACTACGTAGCTGGCCAGTGGTAGAATCTAGAGTTGAACCCAGGTGATCCAGCATCAGAGCCAATGTGCCAAAGATGTTTCAGAATTCACATTTCATGAGTTCTTTGCCCCTAAGTAGGTCTTACTAAACAAAATGAAGACCAATATTCTTCAAAAGACACATAAGCAAGAAGGGCATGCTAAGGAANGGTAAGATTCTGATAAAAGATTTACACTACTAATAGTAGGGATAGTGGAGGGCATGCTTAAGAAACACCAGGATTCTGATTTTTAAAAAAANTACATTAATAATAGTAGAAATAGTGATCATTCTTTTAATAGCATGGTTAAATGTACACGTAACAAATCATTCTCNAGGGTCTAGATGGGTGAGTCCTCCTGATCCTTCCCTCCACACATCCTCCCAAACCCCCATATCTATCCTGGGATCCCAAATGCAGCGCTCTAGCCTGGTATGGACACCCATGCCTGCCCCCAATCTACAGGAACCTCCCAAGCCACATCCAATGGCTCCACCCAGACAGATCCTGCTCCAACCTGCTCTGTCCATATCAGACACAGACCCAAGCAAAGAAGTACATATGCCAAGATCTTATCATCAAAGTACAAATGATATGAAAGATCAAGGCAGCATGCTCTCCCTCCAAACCAACCAGCCCTATAGAAATGTCTGCCAATGAAAATTATCTAGGTGAACCCTAGGATACAGAACAATCACAAACTTCATCAAAGAATTCAAGGAGTGTAAAGAAGACATAAAGAAACAGCTCAACAATCTTAAAGAGAATGAACTTGAAGATAAGGAACACTCAGGCAATGTTCAAGAAAATACAAACATAAGGCTGATGGAAATGAGGAAGACTATTTGGGATTTGAAAAATGGAATTTAATAAAGAAATAAAAACATTGTAGAGAACTAAAGCTGAAATGAAGATGGGATTGAAAAACCCAATACACAACTAGAAAATTCAAACGAAAGCCTTACAGTAGAATGCATCAAGGAGAGGATAGACTATCAGGACTTGAAGATAAACTAGAAGACCTAGATGACGTAAGAAAAGGTAAAAAATATCAAATCACAGGAAAGCAACACACAGGGAATGTGGAACACCATAAAAAGACCAAATCTTTGAAATATAGGAACAGACGAGGAAGAAGAATCCCAGGGCAATGGCATAGATCAGATCTTCAAAAAGATCCTAGAAGAAAACTCTCTGAAACTAAGGAATGGTACATTCATATAGATAAAAAAAAACACAGAGAACATCAAAGAGACAAGACCAGAAAAGAAAATCCTCAAGGCTTATCATAGATAAAACACTAAGTATACAGGGCAAAGAAAGACTATTGAGAGCTGCAATAGCATAAACACAAGTCACATATAAAGAAAAATCCATCAGATAACAGCTGATTTCTCAATGGAAACTGTGAAAGTCAGAAGAACCAGAGCAATGCATTCCAAGTCTAAAAGACTATAACAGCCAACCTCGACTAATACACTCAGCAAAACTACCCACAAGAGTTGAAAAGAAGAAAGAAAAACTTCCCATGATATAAACAGCCTNAACACTTATATACAACAGACCAGACCTAAAGAAAATACAGAAGGCGCCGGGCGGTGGTGGCGCACGCCTTTAATCCCAGCACTCAGGAGACAGAGGCAGGCAGATCTCTGTGAGTTCAAGGCCAGCCTCGGCTACCAAGTGAGTTCCAGGAAAGGCACAAAGCTACACAGAGAAACCCTGTCTCGAAA
>LZPO01088040.1:0-11822 GCA_001675575.1 Neotoma lepida | reverse complement strand
GAGACATGAAGTAGAAAGCTGCTTTTAGCTCCATTTTAGAATCTCTTATTAAATTCTTTCAAGTTTCAGGTGGAAACTCTTGCCACCACGTATGTGCACCATTTGTAGATGAATTTTTTGTCTGGGTCCCACCAGGCCCCATGCAGTCCAGCCTACCCAGCGGTCCCTTATAAATTAATAACTCAAAAGCTTATATTAATTACAACTGCTTGGCCATTAGCTCAGGCATATTACTGACTAGCTCTTATACTTAAATTCAGCCCATTTTTATTAATCTATGTTTTGCCACGTATTCTGTTGCTTTCCCAGTCTACAGGCATGTTGTTCCTTTCATGGCGGCTGGCATCTCCTGACTCAACCTTTCTCTTCCCAGAATTCACCTTGTTTGTTTATCCTGCCTATACTTCCTGCCTGGCTACTGACCAATCAGCATTTTTTTATCAATCAATCAGACCAACATATATTCACAGCATACAGAACAATATTTCCATCATACAATTTTATGTGTATAGGCATAGATTTTAAGTAATATGAAAATAAAATGAAAAACATGAAAATGGATGAGAATTAAAATCCTTATTTTAAAGAAAACAACACAATTCTCTATTTGGTAGCTATTGGGTAGCTTCATTTTTTAATGAAGGAAAGCTTTTCGACCATCATCCTAGCTTGGACATTATTGACTCAATACTGGAAAGTTCTAATTCTGTTCTTGAGTATGTGCCTTTTTGGTCTTCCTACTACATCACTCTCAAACCTATTGTTCTAAGTCCAAATGTAACCAAGTCACAGAACTGCTTCAGAAAGCTTTATGGGTATAGTAAGAAATTATATTAGCTTAAAATGGCAGTAGTGGGTTCTCCTCTATGGTCTGTGCCCCCTGCAGCCTCTCATAACCTAAATGTCCTCCAGCTGATGAATGGGTAATAAAAATGTGGCACATAGACCCAATGGAGATCTTATAAAGCTGTAAAGAAAAATGGTACCTTGAAATTTGCAGGTAAAAGGTGAGATGTGGAAAATATTATACTGAGTGAGGTAACCAGACTGAGAAAGGTAAATGCTGCATATCCTCTCTCATTTGTGGACCTTGGGATTTGACTCTGTCACCTGAAGTCACCAGAGAACCCAGGAATAGGGTTGTGAAAGAATGGGATGAAGGCGCTCTCTNGAGTAGAAGAGAAATGAGAGGAATTTTGGGATTAAGGTTTGTTTTCTTTAAATTTGTGTGTATTTTTGCATATTTGATGAATGTATGCCTGCCTCTCCATGATCAGAGGAGGACATAGGATCACCTCAAGCAAAGTTAGCATGGCTGTGATCCTTGCAATATGGGTACTAGNAAGGGAATCTGGTCCTCGGGAAGAGCAAGAAGCACTCTGCTGAGCCAGATCCCTAGCTCTGAGTTTTATTACAGATTTACTGGTTTTTTGTTTTGTTTTGTTTTGTTTTACTTTTGTTCCCCCTTTCCTCTTTATATGAAAATATCAAATGAACAAAAGCAGATATGCACATGCCCAGAATCTCCATTTCTTTGTGTGCTACTCCTGATGAACACCTGTAAATGCCTGGAGGAACTGTAGAATACAGCTTGTGCCCCCAATTTGTGACTTTTTTTGTATCCTAAATGTAGTAGTACTTGGATCTGAGAAGAGGCTATGCTTCCAGGAAATTCAATTTCTTCCTCATTTCTATTTCTTTTCTTCTCTATCACTTCATATTTTTTCCCCTGTGAACATTGCTTGCATTCAGTTGCAATGAAACACAATGGGAAATTGCACCAAAAGGAGAAATGGCTAAGTGATTCCTATTCTGCTTGGAGTTTATTGCTTGTTTGCCTTTGGACAGTGGCCTCTTGTGGGGACACAAGTGAGAGAGACCTTCATAGCTCATGAGTCCCAATGTGATGCTTTGACCTAATTAGTTTATTTTCACCACTGTGTAAAAAGATCCTAGAGGGAAAAAATAGACCTTTCCAGGTGTGAGCTATTACCCTGAAATAGCATTTCCCACCTGCACACGTCTGTGATCATTGTCCATTAGTAGATGTCAGAGGACACATTGTCTTCTATCTAGGACTCACAGGACTCACAAACTCAAAAAAAGAAAAAGAATAAAAATATTGTGATATATATGCATGGTAGAGAAATATTCTCATTTTATCTTTAGGGGAGAAAATTATTAATAATATACCTTGCAAAGTTTAAATTATCCTGTAGAATAACAGAGCAACACAGTTGATACTAGTGACCCTCCAGTAACTCCAGTCAACATCATGTTTTTAAGAACCTAGTAGTTCTTGATATTTATAAATAACTAGGTACAGAATAAGAAAATCACCAATTTGTGCAGTNAAGTATTAAAAGCAAACCACAATGATGGTCCAAGCAAATGAATAACTCTATTCCAAAATTAATTGTGTACTAGCACTATTTAGAACTCATCAAAACTTGATATGACATAAGTAATAATGAAAACCAAAGAACGTTGAAATGTAATCTAAGCCACTCACCTGCACACTAGTTCCTTCTGCACCAATTTGTGTGCAACCAGCCTCAGTTAGGCCTGTCCTCTTGGCTCTTTACCATATGTTGTTGTAATGGGGTGAGCCTGTTTCTCAGACTATTTAGACAATGGATGTGGTTTTCCCAAATGGAAAGTATGACTCAGAATTTGTAATATATAACCATTTGATACCTCACCTAATCAGTTGAAACAATTAGGAAAAGACCTAAGAGTAGAATGTAAGTGTTAAAATGCTGAACAAAATTTCAGTATAAGTAAAGATTAGGAATTAAAGTGCTGGAAAACAAACTATGGGCCTATCCAAATAGCAATAAAGGGAAGACTAGAATGCTTCNTTTTTGCTTTTGAGATTGACTAACTATAGTTACTATCAAATGTTCTAAGAATGAAATCTGCCCTTGTAAAGATAAAGGAGTAGAAGGACGAATAGAATGCTGGTACAAGATGGAGAAGACAGGTATTCTCATGGCATAATATGGTACAGGCTGAGAAATTAAGAATAATTTGTCATACTGGGTCGCCTTGCCCAGCCTTAACACATGGTAAGGTGCATAGTATTACTGCAACTTGATATGCACTGTGTATGTATGTATAGATATACATGTATAGATCCATGGGAGATCTGCCCCTCCCTGAACAGAAATGGAGGAGTGGATTGGATGATGGGAACAGAGGTGTGCTGGGGACAAGTCAGGGAGGAGAGGAGGGAGGGGATCTAGCAGCCAGGATATAAAATAAATAATTGTTTTCTTACACTTATGAAAAAAAGAGAGAATAATTATGATATATGACATGGCAGTTTAAATACCCTATAAGAAGTAGAAAGTAAGTAGGTATTTATAGAAAAGCAATAATTAGAATATAGTATTATTATATCTAAAAAAAGGCAAAGCTGTTGTTTTGTACACNGTACTTAAATAGGAGCAGAGAGATTTTCAGTGCATAAACTCAAGTTTTCTCATATTCATGAATCACAGCTTCCTCTATTTTTTCTTTTCTGGAACATATGTATTCTAGACCCTGGTTCCATCAAGTGGCAGGCTCTTAGTTTCAGCCAGCGCTGTGTGTCCTTCAGGATGTTGTGTCTACAGAATGCCAGGTGGGGGGCCATCTGGCCTTCAGTGACATCAGCTATCCCTGCTGATACCCCCTGGGACTTCCACCCTCCAGTCTGGCCTGTGGTCACTGGTCCTTGCAGTTGTCACCACAACCCTTTGTCCTCATTCCAAGGACACATTAAGCCTGCTGGCTCTCTGTGTATTTTTCACTGGGGAATATACTTCTCTATATAGTTCCTGGCTATCAAAACTCTATGAACCCTTCTCAGCCCTCACTCCCACTCAGACTTTCATTTAAGAGTTCAAATTAATTTCAGGCTTTGCCACTCTCTTTTAGTGTGTGGACTTGTTCTGAAGGCATCACCCTCTTTCTCAGTGAAGTGACAAATACCTACCCCCCCCCATTTTTTTAAATTCTAAGTTATGGAATTTTGTCCTGGAGAATGGACACATCAAAAAAGTGTCCTTACTTATGTTGTATATTCTTCATATTTTGGACTATGAAACTTTAAACATAATAAAAAAAAAGTGTAAGCTCTGACTTGCAACAAATAGCATAAAGCATTCTAACTGCTATCCAGGTAGAGGAATGGTGCAAAGTAGAAGAATATATGTCAAGTAAAAAACAGATACTTCTAACTTAAAATACAGTAATCCACTGTGAAGAATTTTCAGATAGTCATATTTAATTTTACATTGATATGTATGCACATATAATATTGAATATTACAGTACTATTTCATCCTCTTTCTATCAAATACTAAATAATACTAAAAAAATGCTCCTGAATTTAAAGTACTTGCTTCTTCCTTATAGTAAGCATTACAAACAATTGGTAACATCACATTGAATGTAAAACTGCTTAGACAAATTTTGAATGGCTAAACAAATATTATCCAGCCTTATCCATTGATGAGTTTTATGGTGCCTCTGGGAATGCAGGTTGCTTAGACAACAATTCCTGAAAGCTCACTTAAACAATTAGAATCTTAAAAACAAAGATTTGAGACCACACTGCATTATATGAGTCTACAAGGCTTGGGACCATCCACCTTCAAAATATAGATCCATATNCAGTCTCATCATTTCCGGGAAAAAATTTTAGATGTGTAATAGCAAATATTTAATCCTCAGAGTCTCACAACATAGATAATAACAATTATTGAGAAACAATTAATCCTGATAGTATTTGGAGTTGGCCTTACTGATGGAGCAATTTAATGAGACNCTCCTGGAATAGCTAGCTCATGGTCATTGGTAAGATTCTTGGTACATCAACTTTGCAATTATGGATTCACTTTAAAGTCTTAAATGGAAGTATTTCATATTGTNCAGTTTGAATTCTATTTCCAACATATAAAGGAAATATAAGAAAGGATAGTAATACTAGAGATATAAGTATGTAGAGAGATGGATCAATGGATGGATGGATGCATAAATAGGTATAAATAAAGTATTTGTACTTTCTGGAAAGAACTTGATAGATACTAAATCTAATTTTTATGAGTGGTTCTTGGTCATAATAGTAATAAAAAACATTTGAAGTGCATGACAAAAATCCTTGCATGTTAATTAAATCTAAAGTGGCTTGAAATAATAAAGTTGTACATTAAAATATAAATTGTGAGAAGGGAAGTGGAAGGAAGTTGCATGCCAGGTCATAACCTCTTCTGACTTTAATCTTGTGGTATTAAAGCCAGATCTAATTGTGCTCATTCATCCTGATCCACCATTTGTTATTAATTTCCAATTTANTTACATACAGTTAGGCAATTATGAATAATTTTACATTGTTTTAAGCAGCATTTTTGTAACATTCCTGTTACTCAATTCATAAGAATGTGTTAACTTGCCTGGGGAGATAGCTCAGTGGTTAAGACACTTATTGCTCTCGCAGAGAACATAGGTTCAATTCTGAAGACCTACGTGTGACTCACAGCCATTTGTAACTCCAGATCTGTCTTCTGGCCTCTACAGGCACTGCATGCACATGGTGCACAGACATACTTGCTGGCAAAACACCCAAACATACATTTTAAAAAATGTGTTAACTTTGCCATGTCAGAAACATCTTTTTATTTATTTTTTTTTTGTTTCTGCATTTCTTTTTCTTCTTTCTTTTTTTATTATTATTAAAAAGATCTTCCACTCCTTTTACATACCAACCTCAGGTCCTGTCTCTTATACACATCTAGATGTGTATAAGAGACAGGGTTAAGACACTTATTGCTCTCGCAGAGAACATAGGTTCAATTCTGAAGACCTACGTGTGACTCACAGCCATTTGCTGTCTCTTATACACATCTAGATGTGTATAAGAGACAGCTCCCACCTCCTCCAAAACAAGGTGTCCCATGGTGAGTCCCCATATTCTGGCACTCTCAGCCAAGGCAGGATAAGACCCTCCTCCCTGCACCAAGACTGCACCAGGTGTCCCACCTTAGGCACTGGGCTCCAAAAAGTCAGCCCCTGCACCAGGGACGGATCCCAATCCCACCACCTGGGGGACCTCAGACACTTCAAGCCAAACAACTGTCTCAAGCCTCCAGAGGGCCCAGTTCAGCACCATGGGGGGCTCCACAGATATTGGTCCACAGTTCATGCATTTAAGTGACCCCAAAATTCTACCAGAAACATCTTACAGGGACCAGAGGACTGCTGGGCACAACTAGAACTTGGTTTAGAATGATCAGTAGTGTCACAGCCATGCCTTCTTCTATTTCTTCTGCATATGCAATTTTACATTTTATTAATAAAATAGTCATATTGTGAGAAAGATGGAACTTTAAATTATTTGTTAGAATAAATCAGACTGCTTTAAATATGTATTGCAGATACCACGTTTGAGAAAATATTATATAGGCTCTAAATATTGTTTGAAAAAACAATTTGACTGGGATTTGAGTTGCTTATGAATGAGTTAGAAGACATTCACCTGGTGTTCTGTTTTGAAATATTTAATCAAATAGTGATGTATGTATAGAGGAATATTGATTTCAAGACCAAGGCATCTTGGTTCTGAAAAAGTATGTACAGTTTTCAGAAAGACAGAGAAACACAGGGATCCCCTTCTTCAGCATCAGTTTTTCAGACGTTTCTTCATAATGTCTAAATTCCAAGTGCCCTGTTGGTAATGGTACTAAATTGCATGCAAAAGAAAATTGAAATGATACCACTTTCCCCAAACCTATATCTAGGTTTAATTGTGGATAGCAGATTCACTATCATATCTCTCTGGAAACTCTACCATAAATATAACTTTAATCATTGATTTTTTTTCCAATGTCTACAATGCTGTAGTGATGTAGAGGAACTGCAGACTCTGTGTCCGGGTTTAGTTGTGCTAAGTTTTTCCATTACTGCTTCATGGTTTTGCTTGTGGTCTTGTCAAAATGGAATTTGTNCAAACATACAGATACTTTTGCTTACTTATTTGTTGGACTCAAATTAGGAGCTAGAGTGATATAGATTGTTTCAATATATTTCAGTCCTGGGCAGTTTGGATTGAGCAGATGATATTACAGTGATATGTTTACAACTAAAATTCATCAGTATCCTATCGGTATACTGAGTGGCAGCAAGGAAAGCGTTCCAGTGTCTGCCTTGTTGAATTACCCATCCTGATTGCAACCTCCTTCTAAAATGACATGAATTATGTACCTGATGGTATAAAACTATTTTAATCAAGGCTTAGTAAAGAAAAGGAATTTATATAGCTTTCTGACTTTCATAAAGAAATTTCTTAAAGAATTATTAAAAACAAATACTAATATATTCCTCTTTCAGACATGGGAAGTAACAGGACTCTGATATAATTTGTCTTTTAGATGAGACTATTTTCAGAATTGAAAGGATATCTAGTGTTTTCAGAAGAAGGCTAATGAAGTTTTTTAAAATGTAAGCATTGATCTTAATTTTTTTTCTAAGAAGGAAATTTCCTTTAAATATTTCTGTTACTTAATTAATTTTCTTGCACAGAAACTGCATGCAATAATGAAAGCAGAAATGAAGTACTAGTAAATAATTTTTAAAGGGAGAGAGCTGGGCCAAATTGTGTACTAAGAGTACCTATATATCAACCATTCATACAGAGTCCCTTGAGAGAAGCACATCTAGAACTCCTGAAATCAACCAGCTGAGCCTCTGTCCTATAGAACTGTGCTTACATATGCCTCCTTCTGAACTGAACCATAGTTATTTTTGAATGCCAGACTCTCTTATAATTCTGATGATGCATCTTTCCATATAATCTTTAATGAGATATCTGGTTATTCTTTGAAAAAGAAACTATTTGATATGAAAGGCTACTTTTCAATAAGCGAGTTACCAGAAAAAGATTTTGATTTTGAATGTTTTAATGTCTAAATTTCTGTAGTAATCTCCCAATTGATTAATGATCAGTAGTCAGTCTTCTATTGGCTGCTATAATCTTCTATACAACAATGATGACAGGAAAGTAGAACAGTATGAGAACACCTTATGTTGCATTGTAGCTGTCAATTAGTTGAAGACAAGGTAAATCTCACCAATTTAGTTGGTTCAGAAAAGCTGAATCATTCCATCTATGGATAATCTTACAGGCATGTTAAAAATGAGCAAATCTCTGTAGAACCAGAGNTATCTTAATCTGAACTCTGAGGCTTCTTAGACTCATGGATTTGTGCAACTTACTTTTATTTCTCTTTTACACAAATTTGCTCACTTGGTTTGCTCAGTCGTATTAGGAAACTATGCCTAAAGTTAGTTGGAGAAATTAAACTCTGATGGTATTAAGAAGACACCTGACCATGTCACTGATAATAGGACATGATTCTTAAAAATGTTTTCAACTAAAATAGTTTTACACACACTTTCTTTTTTTATTTCTTGTAACTGTAGTTTGGTTTAGCCCTCTATTTTTTTCTCCAGGAGAAAGCTCTTTGAGTTGAAGTTTATTTTATCAAAATCAGAGATTACTTTAATATTGTGAATGAATTATAGTGTGGATTTTGCATTTTTATTATATAAATAATGAATATAACCTTTACAGCAGTCTGTAAAATAATAAATGACTTATAAAAATAAATGCGCATAAAATAAACATCCTGGTGAAAATGGAACAGAAGAAAAAATCCTCTTTTATTGAACACATGATTAATTTACAAAAGAGTTCCCCACATATGTTTAGACAATAGCTAACTACTGAGTGAGTTCAACAAATAGACAGATATGGAAAACTATGATAAAACTATTTTGTTACAAAGGTTAAGTATATTAAAAAGTGATGCATGTGCTCAAGATTGATGTGTTATTTTATACTCTTTCCATCACTCTGAATTTTATTCTAATGCTTTACCTGTTGTTGTAAGCCTATGAGTATTACCACNAAGNTGTCAGTCAGATAGTATCTAAGAGGTCCCTATAGCTTTATCCATATNTTACCCCCTTTTGTTAAGAAACTGTCCTCCAAGGATCCCCAGAACTAAAAATAGGGTCCAGGTCTTGGTAAAAGTATGTCAGACTCTGATATATTCTTCTTTCATATTCAAGGGAGAATGTATCACAACAATTCCTTCCTAGAAACTGTAAATAAATAAAAATTTCCAGCATGGTGTGAACACTCCATTTCTCATTCAACAATGCATTGTCTTATGTGAAGCTGCCCCTTAACTATTAACAAAATAAAATCAACGTTATTGCCTCGGTTCCCTTTAATCAGCCAATACGTCCAGTACACTCAATGTATATGTTTTGTGTGTTCACTATAGTGATTGTCAAACATTTAATAACAATGGCTGTAGTGGTGCATGATCTGCTTCNTTTACTACATTCTTCTCTGAAATCTTTACTTTAAATTTCTGCATCTGAATTTGAGATTCCTTTCATTATTGGCTGACAAGGCAAACAATAAGTGGATATTTGAAATAATTCCATTAGTTGGAAAATGTCATGCAAAAATAAGTGGGAACCTAAAAGTCAACAGAGTGAAAAAATAGCAAGTCCTCTTGGAAGTAACATGTAATTAACCTATTGAACATTGTGATTTACATAGTTGGAGCACAATTAATTGCTGAGTGTATTTAATGCAAGGTTCACAAAAAGATTTTTACACATACCTGTCTGAGAAGCCACACAAAAACACTGAATGGCTTGCAACTGCATTTAACCAGTACTGGGTACATAAGCCATCACTGCCATTTGTACCAAGCAACCAGTTTTATTGGTTTTGTGTGCCAATTATTTCCAGACCTTACTTTAAATTAAACTTAGGAAGCAACATTTAGCCTTTAGTTGCTTGGGTTTCTAGTCAAAACTAAATTTAAGGAAGGTTGAGATGGATGCACTGCCATCAATTTCTTTGCTGTGTTTTTTCTGAGGTAGTATTCAAGAATAAATGTGCAGATGTATACCTGGCCTGCCTGTGTCTGTGTTACATGTGTGTGCGNGTGAAGATGCATGCAGTATGCTACCTTATCACTTGCACATACTCCTGGGATATTGGCTCTGAGTGGTGAAGAACTCCAGAGAACTATAGTAGTGTCAGATTGATGGACAACCTGGACCATGGAGTCCCACAGCAGCAGCTCCTTTCCTTGCTTTTTATGGCTAATCAGGGTCAGGTGTGCTTTTGAAATTGCATTGCTGGAGCTGCTTTTCCACCCTGTCCCTCAAGGCACTGTTACTGTGGCAGGCTGAAGAGTNGAGCAAAAGAAGAATTTCTGCCTTTGAAAAGTTTGATAGAGATTCACTTCCTTTCCTGGGTTCCAAGCCCTCAGAAAAATTAAAGTTTCATGGGTTAATGAACTTCACAGAAAGAATTAATAATAAAAATAGTGATATCACTCAGTAGACATGAGTGTGTTTCACACATATGGAATCACAGGCTTGGTAGAGGATGCGACTTTGTCATCCTTTCCATCCTGCTCATCCTCTCTGGCTGTCCTTTACCATGGCTGTCTTCCTTCCCATTTCCTATGTCCCTCAGCTCTGCCATCTTACAACAAATGACATATTCATTTTTAATTGCTTCTATCCTTCTTCTCAATGCTTAAAAAGAGTGATCACCTTGTTCTTCAGTTNTAAACCCTGCAAAGACTCTGAGAACTGACAATGAGATATAATTATTGCCTGATATTTGATGTCCATTGACAATTAATGTCACTTTTCCAAGGTTATTATTTCTTCTTCTTCTAGGCCTTCTCTTTGATTTTTTTCTCAATTGGAGATCTTTTGGCATTTGGGAATGGCCATATTTTTTGTATGGCTCTGGTTAAGAAACTCTTAGTCTGGTAGGCTTCAGTGAAACTAATGCTAATGACACCCCTCAGTCATTGGGACAACCAGAAATGCCCCACCTGATTTCAACCCCAGTAAAAATGATTTGCTTCCTTTCAAAAACTGGCCTTGAATTTTGTTTGCCTCCTGGCTTTCGTTGCTAATTCTGTGACATGCTTAGCCTGAAATATTTCATTCTCATGGTTTTTCATTGGGGAATTAGTGAAGTTACCTTGATGTCTAGTTCAAAGAGATTTTACCTTCTGCCTGCACTGCAAAAGGAAATTACAAAGGTTCCTTGGTACCAAACACATATAAGACAATCTTGTCATGTGTGGTGTACTGGCTGGTTTTATGTGTCAACTTGACACAAACTAGAATCATCTGAGAAGAAGGAGCCTCAGTTGGGGAAATGCCTTCTTAAGATCCAGCTGTAAGGCATTTTCTCAATTAGTGATAAATGGGTGAGGGCATGATGGGTGGTGCCATCCCTGGGCTGGTGGTCCTGGATTCTATAAAAAGCAGGCTATGCAAGCCGTGAGATACAAGTCAGCAAGCAGCTCTCTTCCATGGCTTCTGCATCAGCTCCTGCCTCCAGGATCATGCATTGTTTGAGCTTCTGTCCTGACTTCCTTCAATGATGAACAGCAATATGGAAATATATGCCAAATAAACCCTTTCCTCCCCAGCTTGCTTTTTGGTCATGCGGTTTCATTGCAGCAATAGTAATCCTAACTAAGACATGTGGTATGTCTATATTCTGTACTTAGTAAGTTGCCTTCAGTGTTGAATTGACCATGGTGAGTCATATTGAAACCATACACTTTACTAGGACCACTCTTCACTATTTCTGCCATTTTCCCACCACAGAAAAGCTGAGAAATCAAATCTAAGTCCTCTAATTTTATTAGACTTTGAGCTGTTCACTAATTTCTACCTAAAGTGACAAACATACATTATTACTTTTATGAAGGCAATATATAT
>LZPO01088039.1:0-22120 GCA_001675575.1 Neotoma lepida | reverse complement strand
TATTTATGCATGTATTTGTGTATATATGTGTCTTAGGTTTCTACGCTGAAATAAAACACCATGACCAAAAGCAACTTGGGGAGGAAAGGATTTATTTCAGCTTATATATCCTGGGTCACAGTCCCTGGAGGAGAAATCAAGGCAGGAACCTGGCAGCAGGAACTGAAGCAGAGGCCATGAACAAATGCTGTGTATGCATACATATGTGGGGGTATGCATATGTGTGTGTTTGTGTATGTGTGTGTACTTCTATATCTTTGCTTCTNGTCTTTAAACTTCTCACTGAAGTTCATGGACACTGACACAGAGCTCTCTGATTGGGCTCCAGGGTCTGCAGGACAATTTTAAATACAGCTATCTCATGGTTAACAGCCACATCAGGGCCTCTGTTCAGTGGCCCATGTCCTTTGTCTAAGAATATGGGGGACAGTGATTCTTCCTGTTCTATGTTTGGTGAAGGCACAGNNTGGGAANAGTGTTATCTTTATGTTGGCTAAAGGCTAAAGCAAGCTAGACCCTAGAGCTAGCAGAGTGACCTGCTGAGAGACACCTGACTTCAGGACATTCCTTGCTGGCAGCCTCTCCAGGCTAGGCTGCTCTCCAATTCTGAGCCGGTGTTCACTGTTAGCTTTCATCTGAGTATGTGGCCTTGACTTTGGGTCATTCTGCATGCCACTCCAACCCTCAATCCTTTGTCAGAACCCTAGTTACAGACTCAGAGACACTGGCGGGAATGCCCTCTCTTCCCTGAGTCAGAACTTCTTTGACTGAGATGGAAACAACATGACAGTGTGGTTGGCTTCAGAACTAACAGATTCCACACTGACATCCATGGGGTATGAAGAGTAGGGCTGTGTGGAACCAAACAGGCTTACATCAGTGGTCCAGGCTCCCAGCGGAGGCCAGGCAGCAGCTGCAACAGATGATCTCTCACCCNCGGCTGGTGAGGGCATGGTTATCATTTGCTAATACTACCAGTGATGCAGAGCATTCTAGGTGCCAGATGTGCCTCTCAACTCTTTCATACGTCACCTGATTTGCCCTGAAATGATTGTCATTCTCTTCACTGAGAGGAATCAAAGACCATCAAGGTTCATGGTATTCCCCAGCAACATGGCCAGTGAGTATGAACCCAAAATAGGAGCCCTTATTAGCAGAACTCTGCTGTCCCCTTTATTGGTACCCAAGGGGAGGTTAGAGGCCATGAATGAGGGGCCTTAGGAAGAGATGGTACAAGGGAGCGTGAGTCNAAGTCCATAGAGCTTTCGTGGCTAATGTATTATTAGTTACTTACTTCTCCCAAAGGAGATGCTAATTTTACCATGTAAGACAGCAGCAATTGTCACCNGGCCAGCATAGTAGATGAATGCCATACAAGCTATTATGGAATCAGAAATTAGATTGCTAACCAGCTGGCCTTAAGATAAGGCAGTGGTCCTAAGTCCTGGGTAGATGTGATGTCACCACCCAGTGTCCTTCAGTGTGGCAGTCAAGCCAAGAGCCTGAACAAGAGAGATGACATCCTGAGACCCAACTCTTCACTACTGGCTTTGAAGAGGAAGATCATGAACCATGGCACTTGATAGGTTCTAGAAGCTGGAAGGGAAAAGAAAATGATACTCTAGGTTCTAGAGTCTCCAGGTCAGATGCCCCAAGTCATCCCCAAGCAGTGACTTCTACTTCAGATGTCTGGCATCCAGAGCTCTAAGAAGCAAACAAAACCTTTTATCCTACTAAGTCTATGGTTTTGTTTTACACAGCATGGAGGAGCTGATACAGCAAAACAACTCTCATATAGAGCCGTACACAGGTCAGCCTGNGCAGAACTTCCCATTGCAGGTTTCATCTGTGGGAAGTTGTAGGNTGGAGAAGCACATGACCAACCTCACAAAGAAGCAACCATGCAANCCTGAGGTGAATGTCATTTTACATCTGACAGGGCTCTAAAAGAGTCTGGAGGATTAAAGGGAAGGGGTGTCTTTACACAGTTTCCTNTCGACACCCTGGGTTTATAGTTTGCTTTTCCTTGTAGTTTATTAATAGTAGCCTCTNCCACTCTCAAAAAGGTTCAAGTCTTTGATGATGGCTGATTCTCAAACCCAAGGTNTGTNTCCTTAACCAGGACAACACTCTGTGCTCTTCCATTGCTGGTATGTGGAAAACACAAAAACCTAATACAATGAATGAACCTTGTATTAGCTTTTATTAGGAAAGCTGTCATCCANATCTCTCTGTCTATATCACTACACATAAGCACACATATTTAAATTGGGTATTGGATGGAATTAGAATTTTGGGAGGAATGGTATAAACATCACTTTTAGGCATAAAATGTTCNTTTACAAACAGCATACATTGAAGTATTAAGTTCAAATGGCAGGGTGTCTGGGTTTGCTTTAAAATGACCTGGTGAAAATATGGTACAGATAAAATAAATATAAATATGAGGCATGATGATAGCTGCTGAGGAGTGTTCCATATGGGGCTGGCAAACTGTCTACTTGTACATATTTGAATTTTCCATAGTAGGAATGTAGAAAGCAGTGTCCTCTTTACAGCTCTGGTTATTCAGGGAAGATCTAGCCACTAAGTGTCTTATTGCTTTTCTTGTCTCATTGGTCTGGCCTCAGGTGGCTGGCTGGAGGGAATATGGGGACATGGGGGAGATGTCTACAGAGGTCTTTAAAAAGGTCTGCAAGCACCAGAGAGTTATTCTTTGGGGAATAGGATTGAGAAGGTGGATACTCAATAATTAGTACTTTAATTCCTATTTCTGAAACCTCTTATGGGATCTCTTGTGGATGGGGAGGTGTAGCTCTGATTTGGGGTAAAATTCAAGGATCCACCACCTTCACAGTGATGGAGGAATTATGAATTATGGCCTAGTGGGATTCATTGAACAAATACTGTGTAGTGGAAGGGACACGAGTATTAGATCCTAAAGTCTTGTTCTGAAACTCATAGCTGTGCAGTCTCAATCCTTCCGAACTTTCTTATCTGATGTTGGAAATTCAATCCTTATTTCTGAGGATCATTGGCAGGACTGTCATAATGTATTTTAAGCATCTGACACATAGTAGGGTTGGTACACACACATAGTAGGATTGGTACACACCTAATCTCCTTCACTGCTGGATTTGCTGACATTGCAGACTTGGGAACTCCTGCTGTGTGCTTAAAGATGCATTGCTCCCGATTTCTAAACCCTGAGGAAGACAGGGAAAAGAAAGATTATAGGGGTCAGAGGGATTGAGGATACCAGGACAACACAGCCCACTGAATCAGCTAAGCGGGGCTCACATGGGCTCTCAGAGACNGAAAAGGCAAGCATGGGGCCTGCAAGGCTCTGCACCAGGTCCTCTGCATATATGCTATGGCTGTTACCTTGGTGTTTCTATGGGACTCNTAACAGTGGGAGCAGGTGTGTCCCTGACTCTTTTGCCTGCTCTTGGGACTCTTTGGGTTGCCTTGTCCAGCCTCGATATGAGGGCTTTTACCTTGTCTTATTTTATCTTGTTTTGACATCTTCAGTGTTGTCTCTTGGATAGCAACATTTCCCTTCTTTCTGAAGAGAAACAGAAAGGGAGTGGATCTGGGGGATGAAGAAGGCAAGGCAGAGCCGGGAGGAGCGGAGGAAGGGGAAATGTGGTTGGGATGTTTTGTATGAGCAAAGACTCTATTTTCAATAAAAAAGAATGTGTACTCATTATTTAAGAACCCAATAATGTGCACTCATCATAGAAGAGAAAAAAGATCACAGATATATGTGAAAGGAAAATAAAACCCTTCCACAGAGTCTCTGAAGACCTCAGCAGCAGGCATTGCATATCCTGTGCAATCAGTGCATATCACCTTCAGTCTTCTCCCACTTCTCAGTGAAAATAATTGAGGTCATTTGAGGTGTAGATTTTTCCATCTGATTTTTTTCAACATGTTATATGAGTTTTTCCTCCCTGGGGATTTTTTTTCAATGTTTAACAATAAAAGCATACTGGAATCTAGAGTTAGATGAACTGNCTTAGGAGAATTTGTAGCTCTGCCATGGCTTAGATATTTGACTGGATAAATTTCGAATCTTTTTTCCCTGGGTTATTGCGGAAATTAAGTGGCCAAAAGCCACTCCTGGACAGAGTTCCTGCAGTGGCATTTAGAGCTGGTTGCTGATGTTGATGCTGGTTACACAGCTGTGTCATTAGAGATGCATCATCCCCCTGTGTACCTGAAAGAAGAGAGGCACAGAGACCACAGAGCACTGGCAGCTTATACCGTGTGACCATCTCTCTCCTGTGTGATTCTTGGCTCTCTTGGAGAGTGAGAACTCCAAGTTAGGNAGACTTGAGTCCAAGATTGGCCCCAGCTTGTGTAAACTGATGGAAATAACATGACTTTGGATATATTAGCATTTCCTGGCCCAGCCAGAAACTGGGGTTCCTTCTGTGTGTCTGGGAACTACTGCTTGCTGCTCAGTTTTGAGAACACTGTGTTTAAATACCAGGGTCAACCTGGCCACCATGCAGCATTTCACCAGGGCCTGCCTTTGTTCTGATCCTCAGTCTGTCCTGAGGGCAATCAGTCCCTCAGGAGAGTTTATGTTCTGCTCTGGCATTTAGTTCCACACACATCAGGATGTGAAAAACACTAGGCAGAGCTGAGTCTTGGTGTGTTGGAGGCTGCGTGCTGGACACTCCTGACAATTACTAGATCTCCCAAAGAATCTGCAGACAATGTGAGCATCTTGATTTTCTTTCATTTTTCTCATGTTCATGAATACCATCTTCTAAGACACTGGTAGTGAGATGCAAGACAAGGCTTTAAAAGTATAATAAAACATGGGTGTGCATTACAGTTTTGGTTCCTAGTAGCTGTGTGTCATGGAGTGAGTTGTTTCTCATGTCTGGACCTGNACTTTCTCATTAAGGTAATGGGGGCAGGAGAAACTCTCTGACTTCTATCAGTCTATAATTTTACGACCTAATTTCTAATCCAGGCATAGAGCTTTGANGTTGGGACAGCACAATGTCAGAGACCAATTTCATCAGCTAGGAAGCTTTGGATNACAGAGAATACAAACATTTACTCAGACTGGTCTAGAAGCACAAAATTNCTTGGTAGGATGGCATTTAGGACTGGGTAGATAACAATTCAAGCAAGTCTTCAAAAACCCAGGTTCCTCTGAATGTCACCAGGCAGTGTCAAGGTTCCTCTGAGTGTCGCCAGGCAGTGCCAACGCTGGCTATCTCCTCACACTGCTGGAGATGTTTTCTGACATTCCAAATGATAAAGTAGATGTGAAAACATCAGCTCAAAGAATNATACTCTTTCTTCTGATGGAGTTGCTCTGGGNGAGAGAAATGTGGCCAAGGCTACCCAGTTACCCTCCTCATATGCCAAAATTTGATCACATGACATAGCTCCACCAGACAGTCACTTTTGAGAGGCAGGCACCTTGTTGCAAATAGATTCATCTAAAGAATCTGCATGGAGCTTAGGAGGGGATGGAGTATGTCCAAAGTGGGGCCAGGAACAAAATTAGACTCTGCTTAAGTAGAGGGAGGCATAGTGTGGGAAGGGGGCAGTGGACATTCATTTCTTACTGACTATAATGCTCTTCTCAAATGATTAACAAATAATAAAAATACTAGTTAATAAACATTAAATAATTAATATGTAGCACATTCATGTGTTAAGACTTGGACAACTGATTTAGTCTTTATTTGTTTACTGTTTGTTCATAGTTTTGTTGTAGCTGTGTGTGCATGCATGTGTGTGTGTGTGTGTGTGTGCGCCCACATGTGTGCTAGTAGATGTGTATGCATGTGTATGTATAGGGCAGAGGTCAGTCTCTTGTGGTTCCTCAGGAGCTGGCTCCTTTGGGTTGCTGTGTTTGTTTGTTTGTTTGTTTTTGAAAGAGAGTCTTTGACTGGGACCTGGGACTTGCTGATTACATCAGGCTGACTGCCAGTGAGCTCCAGGACCTGCTGTCTCTGGTCTCCAGAGCTGGGATTACAAGTATGTGCCANCATGCCCNGCTTTTCACGAGGGTACTGGGGATTGAAATCAGGTCTGAACACANGGGCAGCAGACACTGAGATTACATTATGTGCACCACTTTATCCAGTTCTCATTTCTTAATCTTCACTGTGGCCTGGAAGCTGATGCTTATACCAGACCGGCTTCACAGACAAGGAACATGGAGCAGCTCAAGATCACAAACAAAATGTCCTGACTCAAACACAAATATGCCTGAGTGATTTCAAAGCCTGGGGTTTTCATTACTTTGTCATTCAGGTTTGGGGGAGAAAAGGAAAAGACACAAATATTCACAAAACACCAGATATGCTTCATGTACACAGTTTCATTAGTCTAATACCTAAAACAAGCCAGCTAGTTGGTTCTGGTTCTTCCTACTTTACATTTTGTGAAGTGAAGTGTGATGACTAGTCTTCTGTCAACTTGACAAACAAGCTAGAGTTGTCTGAAAGGAGGGAAACTCAATTGAGAAAATGCCTCCATAAGATCCAGCTGTAAGGCACTTTCTTTCTGATTTAAAAATAAACAAACAAACAAAAAACAAAAATAGGATTATCTCTGTGTAACAATCCTGGCTGTCCTGGAAATCACTTTGTAGACCAGGTTGGCCTTGAACTCATAGAGATCCATCTGCCTCTGACTCCTGAGTGCTGGGATTAAAGGCATGTGCCATGCCACCACTACCCAGGAGATATATTCTTAATTAGTGATTGACNGGGGAGGGCCCAGCTCATTGTGGGTGGTGCCATCCCTGGGTTCATGGTCCTAGGCTCTATAAGAAAGCAGAGTGAGCAAGCCATGGGAAGCAGGACAGTAATCAGCACCCTCCCCAGGACCTCTGCAACAGCTCCTGCCTCGAGAACCCAAACAGGGCAGGGTTCCTGTCCTGATGTCCCTCAATGATGAACAGCAATGTGGAAGTGTAANCCAAATAAACTCTCTTCTCCCCAACTTGCTTTTGGTCACAGTGGTTCATCACAGCAATAGAAACCTTAACTAAGACAAATTGGTACCAGGAGTGGGGTATTGCTGTGACAGACCTGACTATATTGTTTTGGGGAGGACTTTGGAACTTCGGGCTAGAAAAGCTACTGATTGTTGAGAGCTCAGCAGGCTGTTCTCTAGGAGATTGTAAGATAAGAATGTTGAGAGCAGTGCAGATGATGGAAGCTTGGATTGTGACTTTTCAGGGGGAAGCAAAAATTCTACTGCCCTTTATGTGAAGAATTTGTGGTTTGGTTAGCTAGGGCTAAAGAATCAGCTGTGATTAATAAGAACCAGAACTACTAAAGTGAAACCTTTGCTTTCCTGGGATAATCAATTGGTTAGCTGGAGCTATGAATTTAGTGGTGATTAAGAAGAGACCCGCATCACTGAGGTGAAATTTGGGTAGTATTTCCTCAGAGTCAGGACACGGAAGTTTGGTTCCAGTGGTGACCAAGGTTGTACCTCATGCTAACAGCTGAACTTGGTAGTATAAGAGTCACCCAGGTGGTACTGGTTTTGAGGGNATGAAGGCGTCATGGAGAGCAGCTGAGGCTTTACACCATGAAGAGAGCCCAGGAGAAGCTATTGGTGAAAGTGCATCCCAGTTGCAATAAGACTTCAGCATTCTGGAGATGCCTGTATCATGGAAGAACCACCAAGAACAGCAGCACTAGTGGAGCCTGCCTAATCTTAGAAGACAAGCTGTGTGTGCTGTAGAGAGTGGAGCTGGAGAAATGACCCAAGCCTTTTGGANGAGCCCAGAAGATTGTGAGTGGATCTCAGACACTGGCTGTTGAGTTATTTATACTGTTGAGAGTTTGGTTTTGCTTTGTTCAGATTATGACTGTGTTCTGGTTCTTCCCTCTTGAAATGAGAAGCTATTTAATTTAATTTTGATTTTTTACAGGTGCTCACAGCTGAATGACTTTGGATTTTTATAAGAGATTTTGGACTTTTAGAGAGATTGGATGTTTTAAAGAGACTGAAATTTTAATGTGTTTGAATTTGTAAAGACTCTGGGACTTTTATCAAAGTTATTTATGTTTTTAATGTAAGGTCTTGGTGATGAATAAGAAAGTAAAGGTTGCCAGGTAGTGGTGACATACACCTCTAATCCCAGCACTAGGGAGGCAGAGGAAAGCAAAGCTCTGTGAGTTTGAGGCCAGCCTGGTCCACAGAGTGAGTCCCAGGACAGCCAGAGCTGTTACACAGAGAAACCCTGTCTCGAAAAACCAAAAAAAGGGGGGGGGAGGTTGTGGCTTGATAGTTTGTGTGTCAGGTGGTCCTAGGTCATATGAGAAAGCAGAGTGAGCAAGCCACAGGGATCAGGACAATAAACAGCATCCCTCCATGGCCTCTGCATCAGCTCCTGCCTCCAGGTTNCTGCCCTGTTTAGGTTCCTGTCCTGACAAATACCAACTTACTTTTTCTTTATGGTGTTTTGTCTCAGCAATAGAAAGCCTAACTAAGACATTAAGTCTCAGAAGGATGCTTAACTTGCCAAGAATTTCATAACCAGTAGAAAGCAAGTAAGAAAGCAAGAAAGCAAGTCTATTTGAAACCATAATTTCAGGAAGAGAATGATTTTATCTGTAAGGAACAAGAGTAACTTAATAGGGAAGTTTATTCTTTTCTTCCACATCTAGAAAAGGAGATGCAGCTCAGTAGCTCATCAATTTCACTCAGGACTCAGGATTTTGCACGTTTCTACTACATCATGTTTAGTCTATTTACCATGTCTCCTTTCAGGGCCTCTGAGCTTCCTGGTCTTTGTCAAGACTTGCTCTGAAGTGAGAAAAGGAAAGGGGGAGGATCAGTGGATGACTCTAGTGTGCTTCTATCCCTGTCTGTTTCTCTCTCTGGAAGAATAAAGGTCTTTGATGACCACTAGCTGATGTCCTCTTATGGACCATTAATCAAAGTAGAATCACATGGTTAAATCCTAGCTGCAAGGGAGTCTAGAAAGGTAAGTGCCTATGTTTTAACTTTCTACTCTTGGCAGGTTTGGGCAGNACTAGCTGATGATCCTTTCCTGTATCCTCATTTCTTATATGTCAATCATTTTGACTACCTTCCAGTGAGTTTCTCTATGAGAAAATGCAAGTGAGAAGAGAAATAAAGAAGCCTCAGTTTCTCCTTCTGTAAAAAACGGGATAAAGCCTGCTGTTATAAGGCTTCCAGCTTTTGCTCTCCATGCTGAGTTTAGAGACATAAAAGNTGTAATTCAGCTCCAACCATGCAGTGGGCTTCCCACCTTGAAATGTCAGGGAAGATGAAAAGGAGACACATTAAAGTCTAGTGGCAACCTCTGCACAGTGTGCATTCAAAGAAAATGAAATCAGCATGTCAGAAACATCTGTACACTTGTGTTTACTGCAGAATTATTCATAATAGACAAGATATGGAACCAAGCTGTGTCTACTGGAGGAAGAGCAGATAAAAGAAGTGTGGTATGTAAAGGACTCCACCCCCAAAGCCAAGGCCCAGAGCTCAAAGTTCCAGAGAGTGCAGAAGGAGAGCAGCTGACCCTGACCCCAGACACCTGGTGGTTTCAAAAACACCTGGTGGTTTCAAAAACACCTGGTGGTTTCAAAAACTGCTGTCTAGGAAAACAGCTAACTTACCTGTTCTTCTTTAATGAAGCCCCCTTTCCCTTCCTACTCTTAGCTACAAAACCCCNATCTTGAAGCATGCTAGGTGAAGCTTTTCAAACTGTTGAGGTCATCTTAATTCCCATATTCTATTTCTTCCTACAGACTTAATTTTCACAGTATTATACACAATGGGATATTATTAAACTATAAAAGAATGAAATCTTGTCATTTGCAGTGACAAGGATGGGCCTGGAGGGCATTGAATTACNTGAAATAAGCCAGGCACAAAAAGACAAATACTGCATGTTCTCATTCATCTGTGGAAGCTGGAACATAGATGTCAAAAGTAGAGACCAGAATAGTGGTTACCAGAGCCTGGGAAGGGTGTAAAAGAGAGGGAGAGAGCGTGGTTAATGGGGGGATGGGTACAGCTTGGTGGAGACATCACTTCTAATGGTCACAGGAGACTCTCTGTGCTATGGATACAGCTCATCACTACCCCAGACCATGCCTTTCTTCCTTTCCCTCTACAAGTGCCAAGACTGATGGGCACTCCAGGATGTGCTGGCTGTGACCATCTATGATTGGCCACACTTTCAAAGACTCCTACTTGGAGTNCGTCATATTCTCAGAGTGAAGTAAACATGAACCAAATCCCATGTCACAATAAAGAGATGTGTGGGCCTAGGAAAAAGGAGGGATCAGCCTGCTGCTGCTGTCCTGCTGCTGTCCTGCTCTTGTCATGTCAGAACCCACTTGAATTCTTGTATCTGGTCCATTATTGTATTGAAAAACNNCTATTGACTCTAAGGAGGACCATGGTACTGGGGAGAGTTGGAGTGATGTCGTACAAGATATGCTGATGGCTGCAGAGTGGAGATGGATGGCTGATGATTGTAAGGGAAAAATTTTAGTTTCAATTTGTAATGATCAAAGCTGTCTAAGAAAGGAATGGGCTAACTTGGGACGTGGTAAACTCCCTATTGCTGAAGGTATGNGAGATGAAGTAGGCTAATTGGCTGTTGTGGGTATTGAAAGGACTGTTTTCAGAGTGTTGAAGAGCTGCCATGTCAGTCTGCATCCCAGAAGCTGATCCCGAGGCAAGGATTCAGATGCTGGCAGTTCACACACTAGCAGATCCCAGGAACGCAGGGAACAATAGGAAGTAAGACAGGACTAGGAAGAGGCCAGCCATGCCTGTGCCAGGAAGCGGCTTACTGCAGTGGACAGTGCCCCAGCTGGGAAACCCTCCGTGACAGTTTCCCCTTGTGACTGGGGAAGCAGAGGCATTCCTCCCAGGGAGCTCTGGTATGTGAGCTTTCAGGCACATTCCACCTGCTAGGGTGTGTGCTGAGCACTCTGGTGTGGCTGGTGGAAGGACGTGAGCATGATTCCTGCTTATGGAACTGTCTTCAGGAAGCCCTCCAGCAGGTCAGAGGGAGTGTCAACTCAACACAGGCCACTGCAGTAGGAGCAAAACCCAGAGTTTTGATTGAGCCCAGGATGGGATTCTGCCTACAGGGTGCTTCCCTTAGCAGGATTATGTTTTTTTAAGGTGAAGTTCAAAGGATAGTCTCTAATTCTCTCATGCCCTGACCCTATTTCTTGCAAATATTTGGTCTGCATCATTCCTTTACTCTTCTTGCCTGCAGGCTACTCCCGGGGTTCATCTGTGCCATCTCTTCTCACACCATCTGCCCCAGGAAGGTTGTTCTTCAGGGTCACTCCAGAGGCCCTCAGTGACACCAAGGAGCAGAAGGATGTCTTTGGGGAAGAGTAGTCAGATATTCCTGTTGTGATGAGTTCCCATGGTTGACTGTCACTTCTCAGCACTGCCATGTCTTACTGGTAATAGCTGTAAAGCATTTCTCAATTGCTAACAGGTTTATAATATGGGCCATTCCAAGCCTTTTTATACCACCATGAGAAATAGTCAAGAAAATGGTTCAAGGTTGTTCCAAGTTTTGGAGACTAACTGAGGCCTAGATGGGTNAGATATTCANCTGAGTCAGGCTTTGAGTCCANGTAGCTTGCCTTCTTATATCCAGGTAGTTGAATAGCTGTACATTGTGGTTGGCAAGTGGTTGGACTTGGATTGAACAGCAGGGAGTAGCAGTAAGATGTGGGTAGAAGAAAACTTGGGGCAAGGGGTGGAAGGTAGAGAAAGAGGCTATTTTCATATTGAATCATGTTTTCCACTTTGAATTAGGAGCTGAGAAGCAGTGAGGGAGTGATAGACAGTCTACAGCTTAGGCAGGAGGGAGGGAAATTACATGGCTCATATTTAATTATGTAAAATCCCATAATCCCTCAGGGAGCTCAAAGGACATGAGATGGTGACTTCTTTTCTCTCATAACCTCGAGTCACTTTATTAAATGACAGAGAGACGGATACAGTGAGGAAGAAATAAAGAATTACGTGGCCAAAGGATCAGGAATGAATGGATCATTTTCTCACTCCCCTCCACTCCTTTCCTTCACTGCCTCAGGCTGTGATTCTTGTCTGAAGAGGGGCAGGGAATCTGTGAGGTGTTCTGGAGAAATACACCTTGCTTACAAAGGATACTGTGACTCCCTGATTTTATGGCTGATTCAAAGGGAGGGAGGGGAAATGGAGGTGAAGGGGGGTGAAGAAGAGAGAGGAAGAGAGTGACAGAGAGACAGAGACAGACAAGGACAAAAGAGAGAAACAGGCAGACAGAGACAGAGAGGGACAAAGAGAAGGAGACAAAGGAAGGAAAATAAGAAAAGAAGGAAGGAGAGAGGAAGGCAGGAAGCATGGCTGACAGATGTGCCTCCCTCTGAAATCCACTCCTTGACGCCCTCACCACGGCACCCACAGCACTCAGTATGTGCCTCAACTTGGACAGTGAGACTTAAAAGAGATAATTCAACTAAAATGTGTTTGTTANGTTGAAGCCTTATCCAAGCTGACTAGATTCTCTATGAAAAGGGAAATTTGGGTACAGAAGGAGACACAGGGGATGCCTACATGGAAGAAAGGCCACATGAGAAGTTGGGGAGAAGATGGTCAGCTAAAGCCTCATGAAAAACTGAGCCTTCCTGACACCTTGGTCTTGCACTACCAGGATACATAACTATGAGAGATAAATGTCTGTTTTTGCACACATGTATGTGTGTGTGTGTATGTGTGTACGTGCATGTGTGTGTGCATGGGTGCGTACATGTGTGTGTTTATGCATAGGTGCATGTGTGTGGTTTATTGTGTATAGTTTATGTATTTGTTGTATATGTGAGTGTGTATGTATAAACATGTATGTAATATGTGCTTATGTGTGTGGTGCATGCAATATGTAGTGTATACATGCATGTGTGTGAGATGTGTTGACTTGTGCATACTCGGAGGCCAAAGGAAGATATCAGATGTCCTACTCTGTCACTTTCTGTCTTATTTACATGAGACAGCATCTCTAATTGCACCTGAAGCTAGAATAGCAGCCAACAACCCCCTGCCACCCACCTGTCTCTGACTGTCATTGTGCCAGCTTGGAGGTGTGTGCATGGCTATGGTCAACTTTTTATGTGGGTGATGGGGATTTGAACTCAGATCCTCACGCTTGTTCACTAGATACTCTTACCTACTGAACCATCTTCCCAGCCCAGCTTCTGCCTTTGAAGCTGCCTGATCTGCGGTATGTTGTTAGGGATGCCGAGCTAGAGTATAGACCTGAGTGCTGAGAAGTTGGGTGCTAATGTCACAAGTACTTCCAGATGTAAAATGGCTTTGGAGGTGAGTTTGAGTTAGAGGCTGGGAGAATTTTGAGGCATATTCTAGAAAAAGCTCAAACCACACTGAGATCCTTGGTCAGAAAACTGGATGTCAAAGTTACTTCAGAAAAGGTCTGGGGTGGAGATAAAGACCTCGAGTGAGCACAGGAGGGAAGGTTAGGTTGCGTTAGGTACTTCGTGGAGGATTTGCTATTCAGCAAAGCCTTTAGAAAGCTGAAGGGTGAGGCAGACCNTGGGNGTTCTGCTTTCTCTGTATTGCTTAAGGCAAGNGTGAGAGGAGAGAGAGACATGCAAGAAGGGCATGCTAAGCACAAAGGACCCAACTGTGAAGGTCTGGGACATTCTCAGCTGTCCATGTTGNTAAGTATGAAAGACTGCTTGGATTGAGTAGGCTAAACACTAATTGAGTCGTAAGCTTCATCAAATGGTCTCTGCAGTGATGCCATCAGCTTGGACAGAAGGCTCAGAGTGTGGTGAAGTGGAGGANAGATGCCCCATCTCTGGGATTCTAGTGGATAGAGACCTCAAAGGCAGAACTACCTCATCCTCAGTTCTAGAGGGTGAACGTGCCTTGATGATCCCGCTTTGTCCCAGTCCTGTGATGGTTAGTCTTAATTGCCAGCTTGTGGTGACTTAGAATCACCCAGGAGACACGGCCTTTGGGCACATCTGTGGGTATGTTTCCAGAAAGGATTAACTGAGGAGAAAGACTTGCCTGCCAAGTAGGCAACGCCTTCCCATGGGCAGCCCTGATACAGTAGAGTCTGAGGAAAAGGCAGTGTGCTCCTGCCTGNTTGCCTGTCCTCNACTNCCAGGAGACAAGACTCCAACTGCTTNAACATTCCAGGGTTGACTTAACACTAGCAACTCTCTGGAGATCTTCCAGGCCTTCAGTAACACACTGGGATGGCAGAGGTGCTCAGTGTCANAGACCAGCAGCTACCAGGTTCTCAGCCTCTCCATGATCTAGTCAGCCACTGCTGGACTGTCCAGCTCCTGTGGTATGGACCAATTTACTAACTCTCTTCTCTTAACACATATTGATTCCTTCAGTTCTGTTTNCCCAGAAAGCCCTGCCTAACACAGGACNATGAACCTTTCTNTCCAGTTTCTCCCATTTAAGGTCAGGCATCTGCACTGAGCCCTGTGCCATCATTGTATTCTGAGTCTGTGCCACTTTTGTAGTTTTGCTGTTCATGGCTAGACAGGAATTCTGCCTCAGGGTGAACCACACCTGGATTCTCATCCACACCTGACTTACATGGTGAGATCTGAGTCTTGGAGCTGATGCCACTTTGGATGGGCATTGGTTTGATAAGGAATACACATGTGAGTAGAACATGAGGCCCAATAGTGGAGCACAATGGGCTGGAACATGTCACCCTGAAATGCATGTGTTAAAGCCCTGACACCTCAGAAGGTGACAACCTGAGGATCAGGTTCTCATGGAGACAATTAAGTTATAATGAGGCTGCTAGTATGGGACTTCATTCAATCTCACGATATCCTTTTATATACGAGATTTGGATGCACAGGGAGCATGTTGTATGTACACTGACAAAGGGATCATATGAGGCCATAAAAAGGAAGTGGCCACCAGCAAATGAGGGAGATAGGCTGTAGAAGTTAGCCCTNCCTCCCTGGCCTTTCAGCTCCCAAACTATGAGGTCATCACTTCCCCTTGGTGAAGCAGCCCATTCTGTGGTTATGGAAGCCTTAGAAAACTCATACACAGAGGAGAGAACTAGAATGACAGCTAGGCTTGTGTCTGTAGTAGCAGTGTGATTCCACACTCCCCTTGGTCTCGGTTTCCTTATAAAATGAAGTAAATGGCTCCTATTTTCTGAGCACTGTGGAAGACCAGTGGTNGATGAGATGTTTTCTTTAAAATTCTTGTTGAACTCCTTTCCAGGTAAGTTGGCTTCAGTATGTGTGGCCTTGTGTGTTCTTCAAGACTATTGTCAATGCTGGGTTCTTTGCAAGAGCAACAAATGCTTTAAACTGCTGAGCCATCTTTCCAGCCACCTAATTTTGTTTCTTATTCTTTGCTTTGTTGCTGGCACNNCAGGCTTCCAAAGCAGAACCTGAACAGAACAAATTCTCTGTGTTTAAATGACACTGACTTGCTAGATGTGGGGTGGATGAGAAACCATGAGGGGTAATGCTTCTGTCTGCACCAGAGAATCAGCTCTCTCCTCCTTCTCTGGCTGCTGCTGGCATTTCCAGGCNCAGTGCAGGGCTCCATGATGCCTTTATGCACACCTTCNCACAGTGCTTTAGGATATTTGTCATCCCTAAGAAGACTATTGAACAGCCAGTGGTGTGGGTAGCTCCTTCAAACCTGCTCCTGGCAGGCTGACACATGCTAGCAGGTGTAGCTGGGCTGGCAATGGAATCCTTATTTTCATTCTGCAAGAATAAGGAGAGTCTGCTCCAGTGTTCCTGAGACCTGGGGAGAAATGGATCCCATTTGCCACACAAAAGATTCAGATTAGACACAGGGAAAGCATTTTGGGCAGAAATGCATTCCATGGTAGGAGTNCTGGGAGTTTTGCTGTGTGCTAAGAGCTGCAGGTCATGAAGTGGCCTTGACCCAGGGTGCTGCAGAGAATGCTGAGCTAACCATTCTCCATTGTCTGGTGCCCCTGAGTTAGGAATTCCTCCTGTTCTGGAGAAGGCTTGGAGGAGTGAGATGCACTTCCCAGTAGCTTTCATTCCAAGCAAATTCTTTACTCTTCCTGGGGATAGTGTGACAGTGAAACAAGAACCAACTCAGGAAGAAAGCACTCCTTGCTGAGCTCTCTACTGAGGCACAGTGTCCTGAAATGTGTCTGGCCACCTTGGAGCTGCCAGGAGCTCCTACAGCCGCTATANATCTCAGGACCCAAGGAGCAGTTGCCAGCTCCCTACATGCCCTCTCTATCAGGCTCCATTTNACACATGGTTGGATTCTAGAGCAAAAGTACAGTATTGGAATAGCAACCAGCAGCATTTTTCCCATTGCTGGAGAGCACCAGGCAGNAGCCTGAATGCTTGTAGTCCCAGAAGGACCTAGCATTTGGGTCCTTTGTACCTCAGGTTCTTTACATGTTTGGTAAAATTGTGGTATGAACAGCCTAATGACAGCTGTGGTATATGGAGGGTGCGGCAGGCATTGTACCAAGCCCTTAGTGTGTGTGATTTCACCCTCACTGCACCTATCACAGCTGCATTTTTGGAATGCATAAAACTCAAGTCCAGAGAAGTAAAGGGACTTGCCAGGATCACACAGCCCCTTAATAGAAGAGTGCATTCAAAGCTGGACCCGTTGACCTCAAAGCTTTGTCTTACAGCCCTTGGGGACTGGCAGTGATGTGCCTTGGATACTTTTTTTGAACACAGGATTTTTTCTTATGGATTAGTGTTTTGGTGTTTTCCAATCTTTTCTTCTATTTGCACCCCATCTACATACTTCAGCATTATAAGTAGAACAGAGGTCTGTTTAAGAAATGTGACATTTGGAGGCTCACCCACCACAGTAGCATGGAAGCCACAATCAGTGTAACCATGAATGTCTTTGCTGCTTGTTTAAGATGCATGCTGTGTAACACGTGGNGAGGGTGTGCCTCACACTCTCTCTGAGTTATAAGCAATTTGACTGTCTCAATTAAGCTCATGTAATTCGTTGCCTATTAATTGAATTAATTTATTGTTACTTCTGAANGGAGTGCTGGGATTGAACCTAGGACCTGCGCATGCTACACAAATACCCTACCACTGAGCTACAACTGTAGCCCATTTATTTTTAAATCTCCAGATCAACACATTAGTTATAAATATCACTGGCATCAAATTTGATATCCCCACACATGTACACAGTGTGCTGTGATCAGCTCCAACCTTCCTCTACTTTCCTTTCCCCACTCTCCCTAGCCTCTGTAAGTCAGGTGGAATTTATTTCTGTCTTTCAATATTTGGCCTAGTTACCTTCTCAGGTGGCCCTCTAGTTCTAACTATTATGTAACAGACAGCAGGATTTCACTCTTCTTCCTCAATGAGTAACACTCACTTGGGTAGATAAACCACCTGGGCTGACTGCACAGTTTTTACCTGGTGAAAGAAGCAAGCAGCAGATCGAGGGATTCTCTTCAGTTAATATGCAACAGCAAGTGGGAAGTTAGAAGTCAAGCTGTCTGACTCTGGAGTTCAACCCTTTAATGATGACATCACACTGCTAGTCATAGGTGTGAACTGTTTGGACTGCTTTGGTGTTTTCAAAACCTCTTGCAAGAGAAGCAGCATGTGTGCCATCCTGCTCAGTGGACACAGGAAAACTGAGGTCTGGAACAGGAGAAGAGAAGCCAGTGTTCTCCTGGGTAGGAGGCAGCCGAACAGCTCTGCAGTGGACTCCGGCTCTTGTGAACACCCTGTGATAAGCAGATCATTGCTCAACTGCACATCTCCATGCATGGCCTTTGGAGAATTCCTTCCTCCCTATAGGGCTGTGATCTTCACATCCGTAAACATGCTCTGCAAAGTTTTATCTCATTAGTCAAAGAAAAACTAACTTCTGAACTTGGTATATCTGTGTGATAGACTTCAAGTAAATTGTAGTTTTATTTATAGCTCCCTGTCTTCCAGAAACTTAAGCGGCAATGTGTTATTTGGCTCATAAAAAAATAAAATAAAATAAAATAAGATGACACCTCGGGCAGCACTGTAACTAATTAGGGAGGCTTCGAAACTGCTGTTAATTCCAGACTCTGAAATGCACACCGGCAGTGCCAGGAGCCAGCCCCACGATCCCNCGGANGACAGCCTCATGCAGCTGCAAAGCTCGGATTTCACATTAAGTCAAACAATTATTTTGACGGNTTGAGTGAGCTCCGCAAAGTGCCATTATAATAAAATCCTTCAATTGCCTTGCTGAGGCGCTGGCACCAACAGGGGAGACTGGCTGATGGCAGAGGCTCTTGGAAAGCCTGGCAGCCAGCATCCTCCACACTCGGGTCCTGCCAGACACTTATTCTGGAGGATCTGGAGCTGGAGCTGGAGACAAGGCAAGGTGGCTTCAGGAGTGACAGCAGTAATAGAAGGCAGCCAGGCTTGCTTTGATTATTTTTCTTTTTGTCTGCTCCCATTATTGCTATTTTTGTTTAATTTGAAGTAATTTTGAATGTGAAACAAAGTTACAAAGACAGGATCAGGGGTAAGAACTCCTGGGCAGCTTCACCCCCCTCCCCAATTGTGACTCTTATACCTAACCAGGGTGGATTTCCTTCAGGTACTGGGGATAGACTGCTAGAAAAAAGATGGGACTCCCCATTGCTTTGGAACAACAGGTAGAGGTGGACTAGTCTCAGACCATGGCATNCAGATAGTCACAACACCAGCTGTGTTATCCAGCCTCAAACTACAGTGTTCAATAGGAGAGCAGGCAGTCACTGCTTTGCCACAGCTGGGTTCCTGATTCGATGTGGGAATCACCTCTAGGGCTCTGGACTCCAGAGGGATGGGAAGGAAGAAGGAACTACAGACAGGAGCATCCGAGATTCAGCAGAGNTGGCTTTGGTTTGTGCGTGCTTTGCATGCAGCCGCTCAGCTCAACTATGGAGAAAGAGGATGGTTTCTTCCCTTAGGCTAACCTGAGTTGGATGCATGCCATTAAGTTTTGTGAAATCTCTTGTGCAGGGTCTTGTTCACCACAGAAAATTAAGGAGTGATGGTGCATGCGTTTGTTCATCTGGGTGATTGCAGGAGCATTCTGACAGAGTGGCTTCTGCACTGGTCCTCAGGGATCTCTTCACCAGACTNCAGCCANGTCCCCTGTATCAGGACNNTGGACAGTGTCCTGCTCTGGCTCCAGCAGCAGGGTGTCTTGGAGGGTTTTGCCTTTTGCTTCCACTGGGCCTCTCTTTAGCCCATCTCAAGATCCTCTCAGTGCCTGGGCTGCTCCTGGAGCACACAGTCCACTTCCAGACTCAGCTTTTGTTGTATGGCCTTCTCTGCCTAGAAATCTGAAGCCCGGCTTGCAGAGCGCCTGCTGAAAAGGTTCTTTGTAGCTGTCTTAATGTCACTGCATCTTCNTTTTAACTTCCAGGTACTTGTCACAACTGGACAAGTTACAGAATTGATTGTCTTTCTCTGCCTTNTGCAGTGGAAGGTCCTTGGTTTACAGAAGTTGTTTAATGATGTTTCTGGAGTGGAACTATGAATCCTTCTTTCANTTTTCCTCTCTTCCACCCTTCTCTCACTCTCTCCATTTCACACTATCTTCTTTCTCTCTTTCCCACACTTTGCTCCTGNTGTGTCCAGATGGGATCCTTTTAAATGCTATGGTTTGGATCTCACCTTTCTCCATCAAAGTCTCTTGGTCTTGCTAAAGAGGAAGGCCAAAGCTAAGAAGATGTAGTCAAGCATTTCCCTCCTTTATCCCCCAAGCCTGGGTATGAATAAGAGGGGTGTGCCTTGGCCATAACCTCTGGTTCACCCTTTCCCGTGGCCATTTGCAAAGTTATTTTATTCCAAAGAGTAATCAAACACTCAGACCTGGAGAAACATCCTCATCGGTCACTTGCTTAATCCACTGTTCTCCATTTTTCTTAATGCAGGATAAGGAGTCCAGGGGCTCAGGAAACAGGTGGTGTTGGGAGCTAACACCTGTGGCAAGGTGTGTCATTAAGGACAGTGTGTCACATTGAAGGAGACAACAGAGGACATTTTAGCATTCTTAAGCCAGTTTTCTCTCTGCACACATCTCACAGGCACATTCTCAGAACAAAGCATTTGTCACTGACACAAGGCTGTGAACTGGGTAGCAGAATGGGCCACATTATACTGGATCACACATACATCACCTTAGCCAGGTTACTTTAAAAGTTTGAAGTTCAGATATCTACTAGAAAAATCCATATCTGACTAGGAGAAGTCAGGCATCAATGGGGAAAAGATGGATTTGGCCTTTTGTATATGAGGGTCCTTGAACCATNACGGTGTCAGCCTTCGTCACTCAGGTCCCTTGTTTAAATACCACCTTCCTGGCCTCTGAATGCACCTGTAATTTGTGACTCTGCACTAAGAGGCTGGCTAATCAGAAAGACTGTGAAGCAGAAATAAATTTGTCATATTTTCCAGGGTGTCTGAGCATAGATGCAAAACAGAGGTGGAAGTGAACCTTAGTGCCTCCTGAGAAACTGGAGGATTGAGCTGCCCTAGGAGACCTGGAGTATTGGAAGCTTTCCAACAGAGACCAAGTGCCATCTGCTTTATGAATGGGAGAAGCTGGGTCTGGTGGAACACATCCACTATGCAAGTTACCTGAGAGGTCAAGACGGGAGGATTGTAAGTTCAAAGCCTACTTGAGCTACAGTGAGTTCAAAGCCAGCCTGGGCATCAAAGTGAGACCCCATGTCAAAAAGAAAGTGAAATGAGAAGGTAGGGATACAGTTCAGTGGTAGGACACTAACCCAGCATGCATCAGGTCTTTGGTATAAATCCTAGTACCTCAATGATAACCACGCACACACACACACACACACACACACACCATAAAATTAGAAGGGAAACTATTTTGGCTGAAGGGAGAGGAGTAATGGTAGAGACAGGAAGACAGAGTGACGAAATATGAGCAAGGTACAATGATATATATCTATGGTTATGTCATAGGAAAGCCTATTATTATGCACACTAGTAAAATTGATCTATGAAAAGAGTGGAAGAAGGAACATCTGTTACAATAGAGAGGTGTAGGTTATGTTCTTTTAAGACCTCTGCCTGGAGGATTGGAAGTTAAAGTGTAGTGTGGTCTAGCTGCAAGTGTGTGCACACACATACAGGTGTGAAGGTGTGTACATGGATATGTGGTGTGCTTTAGCTCACTTAATCCTCATGATGATAATTTGGGCCAAATGCTGTTATTCACCCCACTTAACAAAGAAANGAAATGTGGGAAGGCCAGGCAATGTGTTCAACCAAACCAGTGGGCTCCCACACCTGAATTCAAACTTCCGTCCCCTTGGCATCAAAGCACCCACTTCTGGTTTGTTTTGGTGCCTCCCAGCAGGGTCCTTTGGTTAGAATGATTCTTATATCTTCTCATGTCTCCAGCTGCTGCCAGAGATTTGGGCTGTACATGCAGCAGCAGCTATGGAGGCACAGGACTGGTCACACCAGGAGCACAGGAGTGTTGAACGAGATCGAGTACTCTCAGACCCAGACCTGGGGTCTCTGACTCAAGAATCTGTACAGGGCCTATGAATGTACCACTGTAACAAGCTTCTGGGTTATTCTGATGTTTAACAAGAGTGGGAAGTGAGGTCCTGCTTTAGCACTAGGGCCTTCTGGAATTGTTCCATTCATTTGCACATTCCTTACTTCGTTTACTCTGAGAGATGAACATGAAGGAGCAGATGTGTGCCAGAAGCTGCTCTGAGCACCAAGGGATGCAGCAATGAACAAACAGACTTAAGCCAATCAGCAGGCATGACTCAAAGCACTCTCGGCTTCAGGGTGCTTCTGCTTGCATTCACCCANATTCTATATCCTCAGGCAGGAAAAAGACTCAGAACATTTTATAATGAAATGGAAAAGATTAGGAAACTTAAAAGTGGTTGATGAGTGCTGGCTGCCAGGTTGGAGCAGGAAGAGGCAGCCAGTGGGTACTGGGTTTCTTTATTTCAATTTATAGTTAGATAGTGGTAAGTATTTCACTTGTGAGTATTCTAGAAGTCAGTGAATTGTCCAGTTTGAAAGAGTGAATTATATCAATAAAAGCAAGTAAA
>LZPO01088038.1:0-25880 GCA_001675575.1 Neotoma lepida | reverse complement strand
ATGAATTGAAGGCTATATGAATTCTGTGTTCCTGGGAGAAATAGAACTGGAAATTTGGAAGCCCCTGTCTGAGATTCGTGGTGATCTTTTGTTTGTGCTTTAACAAATAAAGCTTGCCTGAAGCTCAGAGGTCGAAGCTAGCCACTAGTTAGCCATAGAGGCCAGACAGTGGTGGCACACACCTTTACTCTCAGTACTTGAGAGGCAGAGGCAGATGGGTCTCTATGAGTTCAAGGCCACCCTGGGCTACACAAGATTGATCCAGTCTAAAAGAGAAACACCCAGGCAGTGGTGGCACACACCTTTGATCCCAGCACTTGGGAGGTGGAGACAGGAAGTGATATGGCTGGACAGAGAGAGGAATATAAGGAGGAGACAGGAGCTCAGGCTTTTTCAGGTGGAGGATTTCACAGAGGTAAGAAGAAATAGTAGCTGGCTGCTCTGTCTCTCTGATCTTTCAGCTTTCACCCTGATATATGACTCTGGGTTTTTATTATTAAGACCAATTAGGATTCATGCTACAGAGATATATTTCTTTTTCATGGTCAGGATAAATATCCTCCAGAAAGTCCAGTTTTACTACCTGACCTTACCAAAACATGGTGGCTTACAATCAACCAGCAAGGACTCATTTAGATAGTGGGCCAAGTGGGAGCTTGGAGGGGAGCTTCTATCCAATTCAGGCCCTCTTTTTGTCTTTTCCTAACGCACTTTCATTTTGTACCAAAGACATTTCCTGTTTTAAAACACACTCTCCATTTTTCTTAAGTTCTTTCTTATTGAATTTTTAAAATAACATCTTAGAGTTTAAGGCTGCCAGCAAGGACTCAGAACAAGAAATGTTCGCAAATTTTCCTCGTAGACGATGGACCTCATTCAGCATCACACGGTTTTGCAGTCCTAATGACCTCACTAAGGACAGGGCATTGTCTGATCCAGAACCTTCATTTCCTTTGACTCTTGTTCTTGTCTCACTATAAAAGTTAACTTTTTCCTGTAGAACTCTTTTTGACTAAAGAACTAAGTCATGTCCTACTCTGTGTATCACCCCAGAACTCTGTTTCTTTTCTCTATATCACACAATTTTGTAAAACGTTGAATTCAATGACACTTGTATGAACTTTTTCTCTCCCCTCTCTCATGGAAAGCCCTTGTCACTCTTTCTTCTGTCCCTTTTGGAATCCCATGAGTCTTATGTGGGAGGAAGCAGAGAAATAGGATCAATGGGAGCCTTTGGGAAAGGATGTTGTCTTCAGTTTCTTCTCATTTTTGTTCCTTCATCTGAGTTTATCTGAGGTTTCATCGTATGTCCTCACCAGAGACCTCTACACTTGAGGTGGACACAAGTGATTAACTGGTCCTTGGAGCTGAAGAACATTCAAGAGCACAACACATGATTGGGTAATGCCATGAAAAGTGCATAACTTTTATCGATTTTGCCAACATCCTGACACATTAGCAACAAAGTGAAATGCTGTTCTTAATCTTAGAACATTTAATGATCAATATAATATAAAATAAAAGCACTGCCCTCTCAACTATTTCCAACCTCAGCACCTGCCAGAGTTCAGACAAAAGAATGATGGCTTGGGGCTTTCTTTGGTCCTATTGCTGTAAATACTCTTGTCGTCTTCTGATAGCAGGTTTTTAATGTTTTAAAATGTTTTTAATTTAAAAAATCAGTGTGTGTGTTGGGGGGCATAGTTATGTAAGCTGTGGTACCCATGTGGAGATGAGAGCAACTTCATGAAGTCAGTTCTCCTTTCACCTTTACATGGATTCTGGGATCAAACTTGAACTGTCTTTCTTGTGTGGTAAGTACTTCTACCCACTGAGCAATCTTAGAGGCACATCATTAAAGTTTTCATGATAACTTTACTCCCCTACAACTCTAAATGTGAAGTTAAAGTGTACTTTTGTTTAAAGTAGGTATTCTTAAGTCAAGGCTAGTAGCAATTGGGAAGACTCCCTTCCCTACCACACATCCCAGACAGAAAGATTATGTTATTGTAGTCAGGAATCAGAGAGGTGACGTAGTTCATGTTGTTGAAAACCAGGCTGTCAACTCGAGCAGGGGAAGAATGCACTTCAGAGCAGTTATCTAAAGACCTGAGTGTTCACATAGAAGTCTATGGCTGTTGGTGATATTAATAAAATGTAAAGGTCAATACGTTTAGATGGGGCAACTTTTCTTTTATATGATTTTACACACTTGAAATTGGACATGTGTAACAAATATAACATATATAACAAAGTAGTGCGTGTGATCCCAGGAGAAAGTACAGACATCGTGGTCTTGGAATTCTGGAGGTCAGTCCCGTCTCATTAAGACCACATTGTCATTTAAGGAAACAGTGTCAGCACTAAGGCTCACTACAATTCTACAAAGTCAGCTTCTCCGTGTTCTCACTGCAGAGTTGATTTTATTTATATGTAGGAATCCATCTTTCTATAGTTTTGGTGTGGCAAACTTACATCAATCTATTTGAAAGTCCTTGTTCTGATAAAAGAAAAGCACACACCTCCTCTTCTGTCATCAGTTCATTGCTTCTTACTAGTTTCTTTCCTTATTCCAGTGTCTTAGTCCTGTCTCATAGCATTGCCAAAAGTCTCTGTCATATAAAGTACGTGCTGTGGGTATGGTTTGGGTTTTTTAAAGTCCCCCAGAGTCNGCTGGCTGTTACAATCTTCCCACCCTTTCTTCCTCCATGTTCACTGAGCCTTAGGTGTAAGTGTTGTGTTATAGATGTATCTATCAGTTGAAGGTGGGCACCCTACAGTTATTGTTGTCTGCACATTGACCAGTTATGACTTCTTGCAGTGGGCTGTGCTGCAAAAAGAGGCTTATTTGGTGATGAGTGGGAGCTACACTTCTCTGTGGGCATAAGGAGAAATACTTAGAATTTTGTTAGGAATTATACTGGTTTGGGAAAGTGGGAGTACTTTCTCCTCTAAGATCCANGACCTCACTGCTGCAAGGGTGATTCTTCTNTATATGACAAGGAAGCCAAACCCATGAACTCTCAACAACATGGCTGCTTAAAAAAGACCTGAGCAATGACAATATTAATTTGTTAACATGGATGAGGGTATCATTATAGTGGCCCACCTTTCGATGAAGTGCTATAGGCAGTTAAAGACTACTGAGAGCAAGATAATTTTGTCTACGGCAGGATTGAGCCCCATAATTGGTTATACAATGTCAAGTGGTCAGCTCTAAAAACATAAATACAAGACACTAAATGGATATGGCAGACTGCATTAATCTATTTATTTGCATATATATGATATGCATACATATTATTTGCATGTATATATAATTAAAGAAAAAGAGACCATGAATTTGGGAGGAAAACATGAGAACAACATGGGAAGACTTTTAGGGAGGAGAAGCAGGGGGAAATGATGTATTTAATTAAATAAAAAGTAATTTATTAATCTTCCCCAAGGCCTACATGCTAAAGGATTAGTTGCCAGCTGCTGTTGTTTGAATATGAAATTTCCCCCTATTGGCCCCTGTGTTTGGACAGTTGCTCTCCAGTTCCTGGAGTTGTTTGGAACCGTTTCTACCTCTAGAACCTTCCTGGAGGAAGTGGTTCGCTGGTTGCAAGTTTTAAGGTTTTTATTCCAGCCCCATTTCCTGTTTACTCTGATTCCTGACTGGCCTCCCACTGCTGTGGCCACACCTTCTCTGCCATGATGGATTGTGGTCCCTGAAGCTATAAACCAAAACAAACCCCTTGGCCCTTAAGTTGCTCTCCTCGGGGTGTTTTGTCACAGAAACAGAAAAAGTAACTACTGTATTAGCCTGTGAGGAGTGCTAAAACCTTTAAGAGGTGAGGCCAAGAGACACGCTGGGGGCATGCCCTGAGGCAGGTATGAGACCCTTCCTGCCCCTTCATCTCTCTGCTTTCTGGCCATCATAAAATGAGCAGCTTTGCTTTTTTTCATGATTTTCAATGTTGTCACAGCTCCCTAAACAAGAAGCCAAGCAACTAAAAATGGAAAACTTTGAAACCATAAGGCAAAATTAAGTTTTCTTTCTTTTTTGTTTATTATTTCAAGTGTTTTGCCACAATGACAAAGGCTAACTGGCATGTTGTGGTTCTAAGATTTGTATCTATGAGGAGGAAAGTGAATATTTGGTAAAAAGCATCATATTCATGNCACTTACTGATATATTGAATTGGAATAATCATCCTTAGCCAACACTTTGTTAGTGTCTCTTGGTATATAAGATGTATTCCTTTTCAAAATTTATGTTTACTTCTATTGACTAAATATAGTTTTAATTTAGAGAAAGATAAATTAATTCTTTTCAGGGCTTGATAAAAAGTATAATTATTTTAGTTAATCAAGTTTCAGCTGTAAGTATTTCTTCTGTGTGTATGTGTGTATGTGTGTGTATGTAAAAATTCTTAATATGTATTATAATATGCATTGATAAAAGAAAGAAAAAGAAAGAGAAATTGTACAAAGCTTCATTATTATTATAGTTATTTAATATTATATAGATTTTTTAAATCAGCCAAAAAGAGCTAATGCTCTATCGAACTGGTAGTAAAAATTTTACATTGTTTCTGTCAGTGAAAGAGCCAGAGAGATTTCATTTATATCATCTCATCATGCTTTGTCAAAATAGTACAGTGCTTTTTACATGTATCTTAAACTTTAAACCTGTATTTTCAGTTTCATAACTTTTCTATCTGCAATGTGTGCACATGAAGACATTTACTGTAGAGTTGAATTTATTTGCTATTTACTTACTAGCTGTCTTCATCCACTTCCTGTGACCTTTACTTGATAAAAAGAAAGCACATTTTGGTAGATTCTTTTGTCAATAGGATACAATTATCTATGTGATGATTTAATGAGAGAATAATGGCAGAAGAGCTGTGTTGGAAGAACTATTTTAAGACCAGAGGACAGTTATTCAAAAAACATACAGAAGCAGGGATTTAATTAACCTGTGCTTGGCAGTAAGCAGCGACCATTCTTTCTTCTTATTTTATGCTTAGGCAATCATAAACATCAGTAATATGGATGATAAATATACTTTTTTTTCTATAGAATCAAATAAAGAATGTTATGCTTGGAGAAACTCTCAGTTCCTTGTGGTTTAAAAACTTTGCAGATAGCAGACACTGATCATAAAACCAAGCCATACTTTATGTCCAGCTCCTCCCAGCTTGTTCTCTTTCCTAAAGCCTGACACGTCTTTTGGAAAATCCTGTTGGAATACATAGAAATAACTTTAATGCTTTGATCTGGACATTCATAAAATAAAAGTTACTGTGCTGTAATGGGAAATGTGTTCTTTTATGTTTATAATAAAATAGGCTAACAGTTTAAAATTTGTTCCACTCTCTCTACAACTTACAGTCAGAATTTATGAAATGTCAAAAGCATGGAAAGTTACAGTCTTCGTGGTGATTATTGCTGAAGCATGCATTTGGCATCAATTCTGGAGTGGTGCCATTTGCTTTATTTTTAAAATGCCAGAAATAAAGACCCATGGGTAAGGAACTGAATTCATTCCAGTGTGAATACAAAGGTTAGTTTCCACAGTCGGAAATCTATAGGATACTTTCTTCTACATAAGAAATTTCTGTTGGGTTAATGTAAAGCATATATATATATACATCTGTATGCTTATATATGTGTATAATATATATATTTTATTTAAAGATAAATCACCTTAAATTCAGCAAGAATTTCCAGAAACTAATTGACAGTGTCAAGAGATTAATTGTATAGCTTTTATCCAAGAAGAGCCCAGTCCCCAAACATTAATGAATCTATAATCTGAAAAAATTAAGACATTAAAATTGCTTAAACTTTTAGTTGTAGTTATGCCAGCTGAGAGACAATCACCCATTTTAGAATTCTGATGTAATTTAGGATAACTGCTCCTCTGTAATATCATTCAGGGGCACAAAACGTTACTGGTCATTAACTGAGCACCAATTATTATACAACAAACAATCACAAAGCTGGTGTCATAAATGGCAGCAACTCATTATTTCATACAGATCCATGGGTCATCCTGGCCTCAGCTGGTGATTTTCCTGAAGCTCTTGAGGTCACTTATCCACATGTATTCACATGAAAACTCACTGAACTCTTGCTACAGGCTTTCTCTCTATGGGATCTCATTTATTTACTGTGTTCCTGATATACAGATGACAAAGCTCCAGGAGAATAAAATGAAATTACAATTATTTTAACAAATAGGCTATGAAATCCCAGAACACAGCTTCCAGTATTTTCNACTGTAAAGTAACCCACAAGGCCAGCTCCTAGTCAAGGAAAAGAGAAAAAGATTTTGTCTCTTGATGGGATGAAAATCATGTTTTACAGAAAGAGAAAGAAATGATAGTTGCTTTTACTAAATACTGTATAATACTCTTTAGTGATGATATTTATTAGTGAACTTTTGGATAAAAGATGGAGAAAAGGTCAATATATTAACAAAGTTCTTTGTAATAGTTCTAATGGTGGTTAGAAGACTGGCAAGAACACAGCACTGGCACCCCTAACAACATGGCAGATAAAACAGATAACATGCAAAAAATACAGAATAAACATGGATAAACCTTGTGTGAATAGCTAGGAAATCTCAAAGAGCATGAAGAAGATGCTAACTCAGAGAATCCTAAGTATGCAGAATGATTTTTATAAAGATATCAGCTGTTAGAACCTATCTCTGCAGTATGCACACAGAAGTAAAGATGAAAGTTTGATACACAATTCCATCTTTCATGTTGTATATCTGACATTTCAGAAGAGCAATTAGGAAGTTTATCCATGTGAAAAAGCTCAAACAGCTCTTTGTCATCGATTCAATAAAGTGTGAGGTGGATAGGCCACAAGTGAAAATTAATTTCCCAAATGGTTATACCTGCAAAGTCTTCAGGCAGAAATGCACACAAAAATGTATAAAAGACATAGATTGTCCACAATAAAAGATTGTTCCAAACAAAGATTAATTCACATAAAAAGTTAGACAGTGTAGCTGGTAATACCTAAAGTCACTCCTCAACATTTCCAGGGATTCCTTTTAGGAACTCAGCATTAATGCATTTCTTTTTCCTCTTAAGTGTTAAGAGACATGCTTCTTTGTCCAATAGACTGTGCTCAGAAAATGATGTGCCACTTTTGGGCAGAAGTATTTAAGAGTTTATATATTGTTGTCTATATTTCCCTTTTTCTGACCCAGGGACTGAGTGTGACAGTGTATGTTAATAATGAAGACTCAGTCTTGAACCCTCATGTAAGGGAAACAACCTTAGCAAGTAAGTTAGACCTACAATCAGTAGACACTACCTTATAAAAATTTATAATTTGTGGTTAGATTTTGGAATATATGAACTATTTCAACAAATTAAAGTATTAAATATGAGAACAATAAAAGTAAAATTTGATATTATTTTATTCTGTGACATAATATATCACAATTAATAAACCACACACCAAAAATATCTGGCTTAATAGTTAAACAAGACAAAATATAGCACTTAACTTCAGAACAAAGAGATTCTAAATGTTTCAACTAACTGATAATATTTGATTAGAAAATGATGTTTCAAAATAATAATAAATGCAAAACAAGAAATAAATACTATAATGAAAAAAACAGATCAAATGAAAAGGACAAATTTTAAAAATAGCCAATAGAATTTCTAGAAATAAAAGAGCTAGTTATTTAAACTAAAAGCATAGACATTCATATAAAATTGCTCTGCTAGTTAGTTTTAATTGTCAATTTGACAAAACCTAGATTCACCAACTAGAGAGTCTCAGTGAGTACTTTTCTGGATCTGGGTGGTTTATGGGCATATATGTAGGANACTGGCTTATTGTTTGATGTAGGAAGACCCAGCCATTGTGGGCAGCACCATTCCCTGGGCACGGTGTTCTGAACAGTATAACAGAAGAGAAAGCTAGATGACAGGAAGCAAGCAAAGGTGCTTTTATTCTATCTTTGTTACTGACTGTTAAGGTGACATGACAAGATCCTCCTGGTGTTTCTGCTTTGACTTCCCCAAAATGAGGAACTATAACTTGAAATTGCAAGCCCTTCAATTCCCTAAGCTACTTTTTGTTGCACTATTTTATCACAACATTGGAAATGAAATGAAGACATCACCATGAAAAGAAGAATGATTGAAAACCAAGATGAATACCAGACAATAGAAATTGGACTACGAGTGACTCAGATGTTAAGGAACCAAATAAAAACTAAGAACAGTGGCTGTTTGTTTGTTTATTTATTTATTTATTCATTTATTTATTTATTTATTTATTTTTGTGATGAAGTGATGGACACTTCACCATACTTAAAACCAGAACTCCAGACAGACATGGGAGGGAACTCTACCATAAGAAGTGGAAATATAGAGTACTACTCAGCAGAGAAAAACAATGACATCATGAAATTTGCAGGCAAATGGATGGAACTAGAAAATATCATCCTGAGTGAGGTAACCCAGACCCAGAAGGTCAAACATGGTATGTGCTCACTCATAAATAGATGCTAGATATAAAGCAGAGGATAACCAGACTGCAACCCACAGCTTCAGGCAGGCTAGCTAGCAGGGAGGACCCTAGGAGGGACACATGAATTGCCCAGCAATAGATGAGAAATAGATGAGATCTACATGAGCAAACTAGGGATGAGGGGGATAATGGAGGGCAAGGGATGGGGGATGAGAACATAGGGGAATGGGAGGTTGGAGCTGGAACAGGGACAGAGTGGGAGAGCAAGGAAAGAGAGATCATGATAAATGAAGACATCATGGGAATAAGGAGAAACAGAGTGCTAAGGAAGTTCCCAGGAATCCACAAGGATGACCCCACCTTAAACTACTGGCAATAGTCGAGAGGGTGCCTGAACTGGCCTATTTNGGTGATCAGATGGCTGAATACCCTAACTGTCATCTTAGAGCCTTCATCCAGTGGCTGATGGAAGCAGATGCATAGATCCATGGCTGGGCAGCAGGCTGAGCTCCAGGAGTCCAATCGATGAGAAAGAGGAGGGATTCTGTGAGTAAGAGACATCGAGATCATGATGGGAAAATGTACGGAGATGGCCAGCCAAACTAGTGGAAATGCATGAACTGNNGACCCATACCTGAGGGGCCCCCATGGTACTGGACTAGGCCCTCTGGATAGGTGAGACAGTTGTTTAGCTTGAACTGTTTAGGTTGTCCCCAGGCAGTGAGATCAGGACCCAACCCTGGTGCATGAACCAGCTTTTTGGAGCCTAGTGCCTATGGTGGGACCCTTTGGGCAGTCTTGGTGCAGGGGGAGGGGCTTGGACCTGTGCTGACTCCATGGGAGACCTTGCCTTGGAAGAGGTGGGAATGGGGAGTGGAGTAGGGGGAAGGACTGGGGGCGGGAGGAGGGAGGAGAGGGGAATCTATGATTGGTATGTAAAATGAATAGAAAATCTCTTAATAGTAGTTTTTAAAAAAGAAGTGAAAATACGAGTTGGCCAACATAAGATGAACCTCCTTGGTATGCTGACTATGTGGAAGGAAAGGGCAAGAGACACCATGCTCCGTAGCATGTAGGTGCTGCACTTAGAACAAAAGTAAACTTATTGATATGGTCTACCATGATTCCACTATGAGCTATATTCAGGAAGAGCATTGTGCTCATGATAGTGGTTTATCATTAGCCAAAGGGTTTTCTTAAACTCAATTGAACATCAGGGCTCATAGACTAANACANGCTATACTGGGAACATAACTTAGGGAGATATAGCATAAGCACTATGCCATAATATTAGTGCAGAATTGTTAATAAAGGTGTTCCTCTTCTATATCATTTCTTCAAATGGTCCGTAATGTCATCTGGCAAACTTTTTTTGGCCCCGGCTAACATTTTAAGTATGACTTGTCATTCTTATTAGTTGAGTTGTTCTGTAGCCCTAACAATGCACAGGAGCTTCTGTCCCTCCTAACATTTGTGCAGGATGCGCTTGTAGGGTATTAGCCAAGGGGATACCTAGTTACAAGTCACCATATTCAAGAAATCCCAAACAAGTCCTTCTCCGCATCTATAATTCTCTCAGTTAAGATGCATTTTTACATTGAAAGAGTACCTTTTTACTACTTTTTTTCCTAGAAAGTTCTTGATATTATGACATAGTTAGCATGTTTCCAAGTATCCAGACCTAACAATACCACCACATGTCAGTTTCTTGTGCAGAGAACAGAAAGGGTTATCCTTTGGACATGCTGCCATGCATTAACAGGAATTCTAGTCCAACCACTTACTGTTCCTGGATCATAAGAGGGAAGGAATGTTGACTGGAAACTAGAATACAGAAGAAAAGTGCCTAAATTTAATTAAACTAAAACTACATGGTCAGTAAAACTTAATGTGCACAATGTGTCCAAGCTGTAGCAGCAAACATGGACTAAGATAAAAATCTGGGGCTGGGAAAAGGCTGTGTTTTTAGGAGTAATTTCTTCCCTTCCAGAAGACTAAAGTTTAGTTCTCAATACCCATGCTTTGTGGCTCATAATCACCTGTATCTCCCATAAGCCCCAGAATATATGACACCCTCTTATGGCCTCCTCAGGTATCTGCATACACAGCATACACACACACACACACACACACACACACACACACACACAAACACACACACACAAGTTTTCTTGTCTAGCTTCTCTGAAATGCTGGCTAAGAGGATGTTCATGGTATTTTTCTATATCATAAAAGTTAGGGATATTCTGTTTACAAAATAACTCACACAACACATTTNTGTTTATACAAGGAAAGGGTCACTCAGTAGATAAAAATGTTAAGACATCAGTAAGTAGCTTTTACTTCATTTATAACAGCACTTATTCATTCTTGTATTGTCAGAACATTTATCTATTTATTTATTCATTCATTCATTTATTTATTCATTCAGTGTGTGTGTGTGTGTGTGTGTGTGTGTGTGTGTGTGTTGACAGCATGTGTGTAGAGCTCAGAGGACAATTTGCAAGAGTAGGTTCTGTCCTTCTACCAGGTGGATCCTGAGGATCAAATTCAGGTTGTCAGGCTAGTCAGCAAGTACCTTTGCCTACTGAGCTGTATTACTGACCCTCTTCTGTCTTCTTAATCAGAAGTGATGGAGGTGGAGAGTCAGTCTCATATTTTTCATTGCATTTAATTTTCACACATGTAGACACTGGTGAGTTATAGTGCCCTGATTCATCACAGGTAGAGAATAGTCCCTCCACTTCTTTTAATAAAAATTGTAGTGAAGCAAAAACAATGCAGCAAGGTGAGCATTTCCTGAGAGTACAGCTCATGCAAAATTTCTAATATGCATTAGCCCATTTATATACTACTCAGATCAAGAAATAGAACTTTTCTAACATGTCATCTGCTATTTTTCTGAATTCACAGTACAATATGCCTGTGTTTAGAGATATGTTTTATCCTAGTGTGTGTATGTGTATGTGTGTTCTCTTTATGATGAGCTTTCATCACAAAATGAATAATAATATTTACAAAATGACAAAAAAAACCTATGTTCACTACTACCTAGAAAAGACTTCCTATACTCTTACAAAGCAGATTTGGGGCTCATGCATGCATACACTAAAAAGGTCAGATCCTAAACACTGTTTGCAGAAAGTCATCTGAAAGGGCCAGCAGGGATCTGGTTGAAAGCTACTAGAGGATGTACATTTTTCTATTATAGCTCAAGACCCATTAGTGTAAGCCAGCATTTGGACAGATGGTTAAACAACATGGAATAATTTTTGCAGAATTGAAGTAATTAGGTCATAGTTTTGTCAATATAATATTATATAACCANTAGACCACTATAAAGATTTTATAGCATATCAAATATGCCTTGTTATACTATTTTAGTTATTGCATTCTTATTTTATAACCAAAATCCTATATTTATGACTATTTCTCAGAATCTGTGTTATTATTCCTATCACTTTGAACAGCGTTCCTATCATGCTGTTAGAGAAAAACTTCTCGTATTTTTATTTTTTATGTTAATCTGAGTTTTTCTAGCATCATTGTGGAAACCAAGATAGATTTTTAAAATCTGTTATTAAGTTTCAATTATTGCTTATTAGGTAATGTTCCATCTTCTCTGCTCTGGTTGATAAATAATCTGCCTTCCTGCTTGCTCAATGTAATTNTATTCCTGTTGTGTGTGTTCTAGCAGTACATAATTAGTATTCCATATATTATATTCCCAGGAGAACACTCTTGGCATATTGCCTCTTCTTGGAACTCGAGAAAGTCTCCCTGCACAACAGGCCTCTCAGCCAGTAAAGTTCTAGTTGTTATTGACTGCTGTTTGCCAAGGTGACTCACAGAGGCAGTAGTTCTTTTATTTTTACTTTTTAAAATTCTTCTCTCATACAATATATCCCTATTACAGTCTCTCCTCCTTTCATCCCTCCTAGCACCCCCCCCAACACACATACTCACCTTCCCTCACCCCCAGATCCACTGCTTCTCCCTTTCCCTTCAGAAAAAAGCAGGCCTCCCAGAAATATGTGCTGAACATGGCATAACAAGGTACAATAGGCATAAACCCTCATTATCAAGGCTGGACAAGCCAATCCAGTAGGAGGAAAAGGGTTTCAAGAGCATACGAAAGAGTCATAGACACCCCCACTCCCACCATTAGGATTCCCACAAAAACCCAAAGCTAAACAACCAGAAGATATCTATCTATCTATCTATCTATCTATCTATCTATCTATCTATCTATCTATCTATCTATCTATCTATCTATCTATCTATCTATCTTCTCTCTCTCTCTATATATATATATCTTCTCTCTCTCTCTATATATATATATCTTCTCTATCTCTCTCTATATATATATATATAGAGAGAGAGGACCTAGCACAGGCCTGTGCAGGCTCTGTGGTTGTTGCTTTTAATTCCGTGAGCCCTTATGAGCCCAGATTAGTTGATTCTGTGGTCCCTGTTCTCCTGGTGTCCTTGACCCCTCTTGCTCCTACAATCTTCCTCCCACTCTTCTGCAGAGTTCCCAGAGCTCTCCCTAATGTTTCACTGTGAGTCTGCATCTGCTCCCATCAGTTGCTGGATGAAGATTTTCTCATGATGATTGGGTAAGCACCAATATGAGTATAGGAGAATATCATTAGGAATCATTTCATTGACTTTTTTTTTTGTCAGTTGTGTTTTGCCTCTATCCTAGGTCTCTGAGTTCCTGGCCATCCGGGCAGAATCTGGCATAGGCTCCCTGTTACGGCTTGAGCCTCAGGTCAGACCAATCATTGGTTGGCCACTTTCACAAGTTCTGAACCACTATTGCCCAAGCANATCATGCAGGCAGGGCACTTTTTGAGTCTTAGATTTTGTGGCTGGGTTGGTGTACCAGTTCCACCACTGGGATCCTGATTAAAGAAGATGGGCAGTTCAGGCTCCATATCTCCACTGCAACTCTTATAAAGGAAAACATTTAATTGGGGTTGGCTTACAGTTTCAGAGGCTTAGTCCATTATTGTCATGATGAGAAGCATGGCAGTATGCAGGCAGACATGGTTCTGGAAAAGGAGCTAAGAGTTGTACATCTTGATCTGCAGGCAGCAGGAGACTGTGTGCCACAACAGGTATAGCTTGAGCATATGAGACCTCAAAGCCTGCCCCCACNGTGACACACTTTCTCCAACAAGGCACCTCCTAAAAGGGCCACTCCCTGTGGGCCAAGCATTTAAACACTTGAGTCTATGGGGGTGATACCTATTCAAACCACCACACCTGGGTTTTTGTTTTTCCATAATGAAATTGAGTATTGTCCTTTTAAGCTGTATAAAGAATTGTGTTGGAATTTTGATGGGGAGTGTGTAGAATCTGTAGATTTCTTTTGATAGGATGGCCATTTTAACTATGTTAATCCTGCTGACTCATGAACATGGGAGATCTTTCCGTCTTCTGATATATTCTTCAATTTCTTTCTTTAAAGGCTTGAAGTTTTTGTGATAGGGTTTTGTTAGGGTTACTCCAAGATATTTTATATTGTTTATGGTGATTTTGAAAGGTGTTGAAGCAGTAGTTCTTAAATGTGATGCCATTGAACAATTTTTCGTGGTGTCAGGTAGTAGTGATGGTGATGATAGTGATGGTGTAGTGTATGTGACGGGAACATGTAGGAGAAAGTTTTGTCCGGGTCCCGCCAGGCACCATGGTCCCACAGCCACTTATAACATAATTACTCAGAGGCTTGGCCATTAGCTCAGGCTTATTACTGACTAGCTCTTACACTTAAACTCAGCCCATTTCTATTAATCTATATGTCACCATGTGTTCCATGGCTTTACCTGCATCTCAATTACATGCTGCTCCTTGGGCAGCTGGGTGGCATCTCCTGACTCAGCCTTTCTCTTCCCAGAATTCTCCTTGTCTGCTTATCCTGCCTGTACTTCCTGCCTGGCTACTGGCCAATCAGCATTTTATTTATCAACCAATCGGAGCAACACATATTCACAGCATACAGAAAGATATCCACATCAGAAACAGAATGGGTCAGTCTGAGGTTACTATTGAATTTATTTTTCAACTAGAGAGTTATAAATCATAAAGCATGGACTGACTATAGAAGAGTATATTCATGCTGGGATTTTGGTTTTACTATATTACCAATTTGATTTTGGAGAAATTATGCTATCTCTGTGAACCCCTGTGTCATGGCAATTTTGTCAATTTTTGATTTCCAGATTTATGAAATGAATTTGTGAAATAAAATGTGATGTTTTGATTTACATACACATTGTATAATGATCAAATTAAGGTAATTAGCATATCCATTGCCTTAAACATTTATCATATCTTTGTGATGGAAATACTCAAAATCTTTTTTTCTTGGTACTTTGAAATATACTTAAAATAGTGATAAATACTAATAAAAAATTAATAAACACAGGTAAGGAGAAAAAGGACTCTCAGAATTCCTATACCTAAGAGATAAACACTTAAGCTTAATATAAATATTTCCAATGCCTATACACAAACATATAGGTTTCAAAGCTAGAATAAAGTATCTATATGTTATATATATATATATATATATATATTGCTAAATCATAAGTATTTTAATTCAATTACATATTTACCAGTGGTACCTTAAGAATGTAGCACAATTGACTTCACAAGTTAGCTGCTGTTTCATACATATGTATAAAATGTATAACTTAAGACTTGCTTATTGAAAAAGAAATGTTTCTTTGAGTTGTCTCCTCCATATTTATGTGTGTAACTATCACAGTAAATAGAGTATATGAAGCATGTACTGTTGCCTGTTGACCCTTTAAATAAGGTACACCTCTCAGGTAAAATGATTCTTCTTGGCTGCTGTTGTCTGCTTTTCATAGACCCTTAGCAAGGTCACACTTCTTTTCTTTTGTTTTTCTGCACTTTTATTTCTTATTTTTGTGAATTTTATGGTTGTGGCTCTTGGAAATGAATTAATTTATGCTCTGTCTTTGTCTCTGTCTCTGTCTCTGTCTCTCTCTCTCTGTCTGCGTGTGTGTATGTGTGTGTGTGTGTGTGTGTGTGTGTGTGTGTGTGTGCGCGTGTATTCTTTTGGGATTCATTCAACAGTTTGCTTGCTTTCCTTCTTCTTTTTTTGAATATTTGCTATTATTCCTTAGAGGGTTTTTTGCAGGGGAGCTGAAATGTCATCTAATCCACTTTTACTGGAGGTGACTATATGTGATTAATAATTTTTGGAAGAGTTACATGACCTCAAGTCTTCGTGTTTCTTACATCACCATGCTAAGATATATGTATCTTAGGTAATTTGGTTATTTTTTTACAGTTATATTCTTTTCATTGATTTATCTATAATGTTCAAGTCCAGCTAGGTTGGGATAGAGTTGAGGTATGTAGTTCATGAGCTATGTCCTTTGTCTAAGAGCTTAGTTCTTGTGCAGACTCTGTATTACTCCTGGAGTCATTAACTGAGAAAGCACCTACAGCTTCTGTAAATGCTGTATGTGCAGATGCACCGTGTAATTAATGGGTTTCTCTTTGACTTCAATAGTCATTGAGGATAAATAAGGATAATATGGTGCATGATGGGATTTTAATTACTAATATTAGGGATGGGAGGCAAATATTGTAGGTGAATGTAGTAACTTGTGTTAGATCAACTTTAAAAAAAGATCAAATGTGATCCTATCCTTCTGGGAGAGGAATGTTTGGATATTTTTAGGGCCACAGACTTTAGAGAGTGTTGATGGCTTTGAAGGTTATAGTTATGAGCTATACAAAGTATGTGATAAGAAAAGGGGAAAGAGTAAGAGAGGTAAGAATGAGAGGGAATGTATGTATGTTTGGTGTGGGAAGGAAAAGAGAGAATATCCAAGTGTATATTTGGTGGCAAAGGGTACAGAACAATACTAAAAGCTAATGTAGCAATATGCAAACAAAAGTGAAATCATTGTGAAAAATATATTTAGTAGTAGACATTTAAAAATAGGCTTGCATAGGCTCGTGTATTTGAATGCTTAGTCATTAGAGAGTAGCACTACTTGAGAGAGACTAGGAGGTATAGCCTTGTTGTAATAGGTGTGGCCTTATTAGAAAAAGTTTGTCACTGGTAGCCTTTTGGGTTTCAAAAGCCCAAGCTAGTTCCAGTGTCTTTCTCTTCCTGCAGATCTGGATGTAGAATTCTCAGCAACATGCCTTTCTACATGCTGCCATGCTTCCTACCATGAGGANAATGGATTAAACCTCTGAAACTGTAAGCAAGTCGAATCAAATGTTTTCCTTTGTAAGAGTTGCTGTGATCATGGTATCTCTTCACAGCAATTGAAACCCTAATTAAGACACTCCTCTCTGCCCATCTCCCTTCCTTTGGGACCTGCTGCTAACCTCAACCCTGCTTTTTACCAGGGCCACCNCAGCTACCACANTCATGCCACAGACCCAGTTAGACTACCTGTACTTTATATCCCCCCTCTTTCATTCCAGTTGCCCACAACACATCCAACATCAGTCCTTGCCTCCAGAGTCTGTGTCCAAGTCCAGTCTGGTGAATTCTCTGAACTCTAGTTGACTTTCACCATCTTTAATTCCCAGAACAAGCCAGGGACTTATATCCTAGCCTGGGTAGAATGACCTGTACCCAGATATAACCCTAGCCTGCTTGTTCCTTTCCAAATTCGGACTTGTTCCTGTTGGCACAACCTGTGTACCAGTACAGTCTGCTGACCCTAATCTGCCTGCACAATATCTAACCTCCAGGCATAGCCCAGGACAAAAATCTGTTCATGGCTCCAACACAGTGAGTTCCTAGAAACTTGCACACCCATACCATCCTCAAACTTCAGGCCTTGCTGCAGTGCCTGTATACAAGTTTGACNTGACGCAGCCTAGAATCTCACATCAAACACCCAACCAATGAATGAAGTCCACATGTTCGCATCTCCTTGTAAAAACACAAACAGTAAGAAAGGTGAAGACAGTATATCTCCCCTCTAAATCATCCATTGCTATATAGAAATATCATCCAATGAGAATTGGCTAAGTAAGCCCTGGGACTCAAAACTCAAAAGAATGATGACAAACATCACCAAAGAATTCTACAAGTGTAAAGAATGAATTTAATGAGAAAAGAAATAAATGTCTGGAGTGATACCCAAGAAAATACACTGCTGAATGAAGTAACAAAGACATTTCAGAATCTGAAAACTGGATGTAGTAAAGAGATAGAAATAATGAAAAGAACTCAAGCTAGAATGAAGATGAAATTGAAAAACTCAATAACCCAATTAGAAAATGCAGAGGAAAGCCTTACAAGTAGAATAAAGAATATCAGGACTTGAAAATGAAGTAGAAGATTAGACCATCCAAACAAAGAATATAAAAAACTTAAAGAAACACATAAAAGGAACATGCAGGGACTGTTGGACACAATGAAAGGACCAAAATCTTCAAATTGTAGCCGTAGGTGAAAAAGAATCCCAAGTCAGTGGCATAGACCAGATCTTCAACAAGATCATAGAAAAAATAAATAAATAAAAACAAAAAACTAGACAAAGCTAAGGAAAGGCAAATCCATTCAGATACAAGAAACATACAGAACACCAAACAGATAGGGCCATAAAATGGTATATTATAGTTAAAACATTAAATACATAGAACAAAGTAAGAGTTTCAAAAGCTGCAAGATAAAATGCAAGTCACAGACATGCCTTCAATCCCAGCACTCAGAAGGCAGAGGCAAGAGGATCTCTGTGAGTTCAAATCTAGCCTGGTCTACACAGCTAGTCCTAGGACAGCCAAGGTTACATAGTGAGAGACTCCACTTAAAACAAAACCAAAACAGCAAAGCCAAAACACCTACAGNTCACATATAAAGGAAAATCCATTAGAAGAAGAGCTGATTTCTCAATAGAAACTCTACAAACCAGGAAAACTTACAATATACTTCAAATCCTAAAAGACTGGTTTCACGACTAAGTTCCAAGTATGAGACCAAATCTGCTTAACAAGAAACACTGGTTACAGGATTAGGTCCAATGTCTTTGTTCTCTGGCTACCTAACTAGTTACTATCACAGCCCTCAATCTCGCACAAAAACCACATGGGTTGTTACACAAAACTCCCCACTATTCACACAGCTTACCTCAGTCTTCCTCATTATCTACTATTCTATACCCACTTAATCCCCTTTAGCCACTTAATTAGAGTTAGGATGATAGGTAGTTACTATTTAAATATACAAGAGATAGGAGTCCTCATTAGAAATCTTTATCCTAATCCCACCCATCACCTGCCTCTCCCTATAGATACATCATCACTGACTTGCACCTACTACATCCTTCTGCTCTCATACACGTGATACTTATTCAGCACATACATACTCACCATCTACCCATTCACAGTTCCATTCTTACTCATACCTACTCAATATACTCACTATCCACTTTGTATTCCATGCTCATTAATTATTGCCAGACTCATGCACTGAGTACATATTCCCCACTCTACCCACTCATTACCATCTTGACCCCACCCCACTCACTACCAACTCCTACTCTTCATTCACTATGTCTATCCCAGACACACTGACTACCTACTGTCCTCTCTGTATCTATTCATAACTTATCCTAATTTTCCTGTGGATAATTATTATTTATTCAATCATTCTATGTGTTTGTTCAGTTGCAAATGCATATATCTTATTTAACTACTTAACAAGACGTTTTAAAAGAGAAATTCAACCTTCTGACCATCCAGTGTCTTAAACTAGAATTCTCATCTCATACAGACTCATTTAACAGATCTTGGTGCACCTCCGTAGTCTTTTTTGTACACTGGAGATTGGAGAGTGTCACATCACTCAAGAGTTTCTCTGTCTCTTTTCTCATCTCCTCTGTGAATCTCATGAACACACTTGACATGATTTTCTGGAAACTCACATATGGCCATTTTCTGGCCACCAAGATATCAATAGTAAGACACTGTAATAAGGCATATTGAAATTGCTTAGTATTAGAAAATATCCTTTTATGACAATGTTTTAAAAACAAAGAAATGAAGAGACTTTATNTCATCTAGAACCTAGAGATCACATTCATGGAATCAAAATTTAAAAGAAGGGGGCCAAGTTCCTTAGACAAATNGAGAGATCTTATACAGTTAAAGTTTCTCGAAGAAAATTCCAATGTTAGTAATTTACATTAAAAGTGTAAAACAAAAGCTGAATATTCAAGTTAAAGAAGTGTGGTCTTCTTTATGAGTATTTTACATTACACAGTAGACACCCTGAGTCTGACAAAACAAGTTAGAGTTCTTTCCCTGCACCTGTTTGGAAATCTCTTTAGTGTCCAATAGTTTTGTGACCCAGTGCTTCACTCATCTACTTGTAATTCATGAGCAACACATCTGCTCTGTGGTTTTGTTTTTGAGTCAGTAAACATTATTATTCCAGGTGTTTCATAGCTCTGCAACTACACATCCACCCAGTAAGTGTGAATTAAAGCAGAAATTAAAATCTTTTTTGAACAGTGGCATTTCAAAGTTCTACAGCACACAATTTCATATTGCTTATTGTTATTTTTCTTCTATAACAAAATATACCATTACATAAGTTTTTGGAAATAAATGCTTCCAATTCACATTANTTCCACTGAATTCTTTAAAATTGATCATTAGAATAATAACATTTTTTCTTTGACAATGTAGTAAGAATAATGCAAAATGTTTTATGTACCTTAGAAAGTTAGAAACTATTTACTGAAGTATAAAAAGAATGATTATCTTAGTACTCCTGGGACTAGGGGTTTTGTTGGGATCTTAGATTTTTCAATGATAGAACTAGATTATTGGTTTCTCATTTCTGCACATTGTCTCCTGTCTGCAAACTGTCTCCCAANGTAAGCATCGTCGTGATGAAGCTCATTTTACAATCAATGATTACTGAAGCAGAAATACAGCTGAGGACCTGTGGGAGCCCATTTTCAGGTTCCTTGNGGCTTTACCCAGCAAGTCTGCATAGAGAGGATGATTTGGACCACGGGCCTGAGTGCAGGTGTCTGAGATGGTCTGCATGTGGCTTTGCTGGGGGAAGATCTTTTGCTCTACCCCTTAGCTTTTCTATAAATACCCTGGGGCCGAGACAGTCGGGGCTGGTGAAATAGGTTCCGGGCCCTCTCGAGGCTATCCTTTATTTTCTATCTTTTCTTTACAATCCAATAATCCTTCTATCTAATATTTCCTGCTACTCACACCCAAGAAAACTCTGGGGAACTGTGGGGTTGGTTGGTAGCCGCCTCACAAGGGCCTTAGTCCACCCATAGGATGGGAACTTTATATTACTGGCTATACTCTTGTTGGCTCTAAATAATCTACATATCTTTTCTTGAAGTATTGTTAATTTTGTCCTATTATCTTAATTATTATATTAGTTCCTAATTTCTTTTTAACCCTATGACCAGATTTGAATATTAGTTTACCCACNTAGTAATTGATTTCCTATTAGAATAGAATGAAGAAAATACCCTCTAGCTTGTCTAGCCCCTCCAAATCCAGTCCTCCTCCAAGAACTCACCTTTCTATGTTGTACCAGTCCCCCAAACCATGCTGACTATTTGTCTGTGCTTTCCAATTAGTTGTAACTCCTTGAGTCTGCATTATTGAGTCTTATTCAGCTTGCTTACTTGACTTTCTTCTATCTTAAGGGTCATCAAACTTTAATATGTTTTAAATCTCCTGGCAAACTTTTATACATAATACACACATGTCACACTTACNTGTTTATATGTATGGAAGTTAAGACACTTGGGCTGTCAATGCTCCCCATGAGAACCATAGGATAACAAAACACCAGTGCCAGGCACAGGAAGTCCAAGAGACTCCCCAAACAGTATAGATTATCAGTGTAGCCCTTGGTTGTCTCTCAGGTGTTGAGGGTGGGCCCCTGTAGATGAAGATTCTGCACACTTAGGATACAGAAGTTGGATGNATTCAACTAGACCTGACCTGAAAGTCTCTTTCCTGTGGTCTAACTCCCATGGTTTCAGAGGACACTATGCAAGCTGCTAAGGGGGTGAGGCATTAAACCCCTACCCACTTGCAATACCCATGAACCACAATAAACATCAGCACGGCAAGATACACATAATGGTACAATAAGTGATACTCATGTGTTGGTGGCAACAGCTGCAGAATTGGACTTAAAGCTTACTCAACGGAAGGGTTATTATGCCTGGTACTGGAAACTTCAGCAGCTTNCCAGAGCTAGTGAGCTCTGGACTTTAGGAAAGAATAGAGCACTGCCACATTACTAGGCCAGCTTATTTCCTTATTATAGTCTAAATCTTACCCTTATATCTACAGATAAGTGTAGCTCCCATCCCTATCAAAGAAGTCTATCTTACTGCAAATGTAGATCATCACACAAACCACGATTAGACACAATGCAGAGATCAAGAGATAGGTTGTGGGGAGCCCGTCCCCATTAGTATATTTACNTCACAGCTCCTGAATCTATGGCTCAGGGAACATTTCTGAAGAGGGGGTGGAAAGATTGTAAGAGTCAGAATTCAAGGAAGTCTGCTAGGAAACAGTCTCTCTGAAATGGCTGCATAAGCAATACTGGAACAATGACAATATTAATAGACACGGAAATATGGAAAGGAGGGATTTTCATGGGGTCTCACACCTAGACAAAGAACCACATGCATCTGTCTAAAGCAGCATGGTCACCTTGAAACCATTTACAAACCAACAACAAAACAGACTCAGCAGGTTATGCACACACATAGGCACATACACACACACACACACATTAAAGTAATAATAAAGAAAAAGAGGCTATCATTTGAGAGTGGGTAGGAGACACGGGAGGACTTAAAAGGCAGGTAGCTGAGACAGGCTGGAGAGAGGCAAGGAACACGGGAAAGTATTGTAATTTTTTAAAATTAAAAACATAATAAAAAGAATTAAACAGTTTATATATTTGAAATATTCAACTAATGTGGTGTTTNAAAAACATATGTATATATATACATTATAAAATAATTACTACAAATCAAGCTAATTAATAAATCTTCCAGTGTCTGTGGTTGATCTGTGTGTGTGTGTTTAGAACACAAGACCCACTTCTCAGCAATTTTCAAGTACATAATACAGTGTTGTTATCTATAGTCACTATATTGTTGATTAGATACCCAGGGTATTCATTTTATAAATAAGTGATTGCATCTTGATTTCTTCTCCAGTATTCTAAGCTCCATTCCCCAGAGACTGATTGAATAGGTCATGAAAGGCCTACAAATTTGCATTTCTAACAAGCTTGGGGTGAACCTGAATGTCCTTGTTTCTATGACACATGTCGAGAATGAATGAATTAAATACTATCTGGAGAGAGAAATCAGATGGATTTTCTTTTGCAACTTCCTCCAGCCTGGTCCTTACTTCCTTTCTTCCTGTTCAGCGAATATGAGCTGCCGAGAAGGAAGTAGACAAAGGGCTCCAGTGTAGTCATGCCATGAGGGTCTTTTGTCAGGTCCTTTACTTCACATACCAGAAGGCTTATTTCAAATGTAACTTTTTGTTCACTCTCCAAATTCCAAACATATTATTACTGATTTGGTTTTCCTCTCTTTTCCTTTCAGTACAGTTTTCCTAAATTTAACTGTACATATAGGACAAAATGTAGAAATTTGTCCCAATTAATTTCCAGTTCTAAGGTGTTCTTGATGGTCTTAGTGGATTGAATTTGAATCTACTAAAATGTATATAAATAAGCCTCTTGAAGCCTCCTCTAAATTTGAATGGCAGGAGTATGAATAAGATAGGGAAGAAAATATCATAAAAATAACATTATGGAATGAGGTTATGTTGCACNAAAAACCTCCTGGTATTTTACTGTACATATTGTGAGCTATGGGGAATTTTAGCCAGAACCTCAACAGAAGTGGAAGATAGGAAATGGTTATGGGGTTTGCTGAGGTAGGCTTCTTTCCAAGGACAGATAAATAGGGATTTTGATGATTTGAGATTTTTCTTTCATGGTTCATATGGTGGGGAACACATATATATAGAACAACTGAAATAAGGTTTAAAATTAGAAAAGGGGGTTGGCTTATTCACTGATTCATATTTCTGATGCTAAAGAACAAAAATTTCTAGGCCAAAAAGGAAATAAAAAATAATTATGGCTTACTCAGAAAATGAAATTAATGAGAAAGCTATTTAAATATTGATGGGATTTAGTCAAACTCTGAAGCCTGATCCTTTTGTTTTTGGGTGAAATAAANGAGCCATGCAGTCAATTCAACAAGTTAGATTATATAACCAGATTCCAGTCAAGATAGAGTACTAAGTTCTTTCTTTAGTGGATACCTTGCGCTCACCCCAAAACTGTAAGAGCTAAAATGCAAACTGATAACACAAGACTAATACTCATAGCTGTTCGGGCTGTGGGCTGTGCCCACCAAAACTGGTTATGTAGGAGCAATTTTCCTGGCTTGAATCAACTGAGAAATAGCTTCCATGTTCATAAAAAGGGAAAGAAAAAATATTATCTGTGTAATGATCTTACAGGAAGATTTTGGACTTGTATGGAAGCTTCACAGAGGAATGGGTTTATGGCCATACATGAACCAAGCTGTTTTTAAATTCTTACCTGAGGAACCAAGTAGAGGTACCCACATAATTTCAAGCACCACTGCCAAATACTGCAGATTGTGCCTTTAATGCATTTTTCCCATGCTTTTCAAGGGACATTTAAGAGTTTTCTCGGGACTGGAGACGTGGCTCAGTTAGTTACCTTGAGGTAACAAGGACCTGGCTTTGACTTCAGAATCCATGTAAAAGGGCTTGGAGTGGTGGTGTGTTTGTATAATCTTATCATAAGAGAGACAGATACAGGAAGGTACAGAGCTCTCTGGCCAGTAAGCCTAGATAACTTGGCCAGTTCTCGAGCAGTGACAGAGCCCATCTCAAACTATAAGAAGGATGGTTTGTGAGAAGCAACTCCAGGAGCAACTGGAGTCCCTTAATGCACTCCAGCAGGTCATAGATGGGGTAAATATTAGCGTGGGCTAACCCAAGGGACAGGATGTGGGTCTAGGTGGTAGCTGGGCTGTTCAGTCCAGGCCACTAGAACCANCCCCCTCANGCAAGGGACAGCCATTGGAGTCAGCTTTCCCATGTCCATGGTGAGGGGTAAGGCCATCTCTCCATAGTGTGGGGGCCAGCTGTCCTGCTGCAGTGACCAGTGAGTNGCAGGGCCAGCTATCCCAGGGCAAATGAGGGGCAGGCTGGCTCAGCATGATCTTTGTATTTCACAGCACGTGGTTCCTATCAGCATGGACATCATCACAGACCCCAGCTGCAACAGGACTATGGGCCCAGACATAGTCCTCAGCAGCAGCTTGGGCCCGGACGTCACCATGGTCTCAGTGGCAGCACAGGCCATCCAGATCAGTATGGCCCCACAGCAATAAGGCCCTGAGACACCAACATGGTCTCAGGTTGCTGTCTAGCTTCCCAGCATCTGCACATCCCTCGGTGGTAACAGGAGCCATGGACACCAGATATCAACTTAGACACTGGCTGATGCTGGGCCATGGACCAAGACATGGCCCCAGGCAGTAGCCCAGGCCTGGACAACACCTGAGCCCTGTGTGGCACTCGGATACCAACATGGTCTCAGGTGGTGGCCCATCACCATGGCCTTTGATGATATCAGGAACCATAGACATCAACATAGACCCTGGCTGCCATAGGGCCATGGACCCAGATATGGCCCTACGTAGCAGCTTGGGCCTGGATGACACCCTGGCCTCAGATGACAGCATATGCCACTTAGATTAGATCAGTGTGGCCCCAGTGGTGGCACAGACCTCAGGTGCCAACATGACCACAAGTTTTGGCCTAGATATTGGACATTTGTGTGGCCTTTGGTGGCCCTGTGGGCCATGGACATAAACACAGACCCTGGCTGTGGTAGACATCAGCAGCCGCAGCCTGGGCTCTGTTGTCATCATGGCCCCAGGTCACAGTGCAGGCCACCCTGATCGGCATGGCTTCAGTGGCAGTGTGGCTCTCGGACATCAACATGGTCCAGTGGTGGCCCAGAACCCTGATATCAACCTGGCCTTTGATAGTATCAGGAGCCACAGACATCAACACAGACCCATATGTTACCTCCCAGCTGCAGCCTGGGCCTGGACATCATCATGGCACCTTATGGCAGCACAGACCATTCATATCTGTATGGCCCTGGCNGCAGCATGACCCTTAGATTCCCATCTGGTTTCAGGTGACAGCCAAGACCATGGACATTTGCACAGCCTTAGGTGGTATCAGGAGCCATGGCCCCACACTGGAGCTCACCATGGTCCTGAGTGGCA
>LZPO01088036.1:18450-35566 GCA_001675575.1 Neotoma lepida | reverse complement strand
AAATCTGTACCAGCAGGGCATGTCAGTACAGGAATGAGAAGCCATGCTCTGTGCATTGAGGTTTTATGCCAAGGAGGTTGGAGCAGAAGCAAGAAGGATGCTAAAGCTTGTATTGGTTCTGGCTGCTCTCTGTGGGTTCTCTGAGAAGATTCCTGTGGATTAATGACTGGTGTTGCCTACTTAATCCTCCACTTTGTAGTGGTTTTGAGGGTAACACAAGTTCTCAGAGACTGAGCAGACCCAGGGCATGCCTCATCTCACACTCTGATCAGAGGTTGGAAAACACCAGTGGTAGAGCTCACAGTAAGAACAAGCAAATTCACCAGCAGCTGAGGTAAGCATTTGATACTTGCTCCAAGAATCTCCTCTCCTGCCCTCCCTGGTCTCCAGTGAATGATATCTTTGTCCTACAGGTGGTCCACAAAGCTGTGCTGGATGTGGCTGAGACAGGCACAGAAGCCGCTGCTGCCACAAGAGTCATAGCTACTGGATCGGCTCTAATTTTGAAGCCCCTGAGAGTGAATTTCAACAGGGCATTCCTGATGATTATCTCTGACACTAATACTCAGACTCCACTCTTTGTGGCCAAAGTCACAAATCCCAAGGGAAACTAGAACTTCCCAAGTGGTGAGGCTTCTTCCTGGGGGCCAAGGATTAAGCCTATTTGTGGGTCTCTATGTGCATTTTAGCTTCCATTCTTTGATTGGCTGTGGCATGCCCACATTGGAGAGTGACAGTGACTAACTATATGGCTCCCACATACACAGGGACCTGTGGACAGTCAGTGTCAGGCTCCCAGCCCTCCTGGCAGCACTAGTTCATGTTCCTGAGCCTGAAATCAGTCTTGGTGACCCCTCCCTGCTGTCTCTCCTGTATCTTCCTCTACCCTAACTCCTGGGCCCTAGCAGGTAGGCTCAGTCCCCTAGGCTCTGGTTAGGTGTGCCTTCAGCTTCCACAGGCTTGACGGGACAATGCCAGCTTAGAGTCCAATCATGTGGACCTTAGCCCAGGACTGAGAAGGGAACCTGCCACCCTGAGTCTATTTCCAGCATTGGGGATCACTGTGTGCTTAGTTCCTGCCTCAAATTTTCCCAGTTCAGGCTTTGCCACCCCATGCCCCTTGCACTGGCTCCTGACCTTTCTCACATCTGGCACAGTGTTGGATCCCTCACTCTTGCAGCTGCATGGAGCTGGTTGGTCAGACCAGCTCCTTTCCCCCTGGTACACCTACTAAGGGCAGNGGATTCTTTTCCTAGGTTCCCCGATGACCAACCTCACACAACAGATGGACGCCTCCACCTTCCTCACCCAAAATGCAGTGCTTCTAGCAAAGGATCAATAAATGTCTAACTGCACAGAGTGTCCAGGCAGTGTTCACTCAGCTCCTGTTGGCAGACGTGCGCCCTCTAGTGACCAGGGGGTAGTAGAGATTGTCACTCACACTCTGTGACTCCTGAGATGGACCTCTGACCTACATGTCATTATCAGTCCTTTTTATGGATGAGGAAACTGAGGTACAGAGAAGCTTAATCATTTCCCATGACCTCACAGCTAGACATCGTGACTGGAGGGAGGTTCTTCCAAGTGTGCTGATGCCAGAGGAACCGTTTTCACCAAGCTGGGGTTCAGTGTTTGAGGCATCACCATGGTAATGTGCAGGTGATCATAAAACAAGGCTCTGGATGCTTCACAGAGAGCAACCAAAAGAGTCCATGGATCATGTGGCCTCTGTGCTGAGGTTAGAGTAGGATATAAGGTGGTCAGATGATCAGAAAGAATGCTTTGGGCAGGGCACACAGCAATGGAGGCTTTACTGAGATTCTGAGAGGAGGTGGGTCATTGAGACAACAGAGCAGAAGGATGGTAGAGAGGGAGAAGCAATTACAACCACAGAATGGCAAAGAGCCTGGGTCTGAGAGGATTCTGAAATTACTCAGAGCTACAGGGAGCATTGGAGGGGTTAATCAGTGTTTCCTGTCTTAGGAAAGTGATTCTGTGTGGTTACAATGCAGAGAACTGTGTTGTGCAGAGATGGAGATTGTTATTGACAGAAAACAGCTGGAGAGGAGAGTTGATGGTCCAGCTCAAGAGATGAGATTTCTTGGTGTGCAGATGCAGGAGGAAAGATTCCTAGATGCATTTGGGTTGGGGCACCTGGTATTCATCAAGAATCCTCTGAGCCCAGAAACACAGCCAGCAGCCTCACAGAGAGGGAAAGTTGAACATTCAGTTTGAGACTTGCTTGTGTCTTAAAGATCCTAAGGACACTCTTGACAGGTAAACATGAGATCTGCAGAGAATTGCAGCCTGGTGGGTCACTCAAAGGGTCCCCTTTTCCAGTGAGCACTGACATACCATTCCCTGAAGGATATGAGATGAGAGAAAAAGGGGACCCATCTATTGAAAGCAAACAATATCCCAACAATCTTTTCATCGTGTAGAGGGCAGGTCCTGAGGCTGGAGCATCACCAGGATTCCATGGGCACTGAAATGTCCCAGCTGTATCCCACCATTTTTCCTGGATTCAGTGCAGTTCTATAAAGAGTCTGGAGCTGAATGCCTCTCAAGGTGACCTGACTTGTGTCTGGAACTTGTGGCCAAAGTCTGCTTCCACCTCTTATGGGGGTCTAGGACCTAGATATCAGGGTTCACTTTTCATCATTNCCTGAGGGCTGAGGATTCTCTCACCTCTTAGTCATCAAATGTCGCCCTGGTGATGAACTCCCTACAGGGACAGGCCCTGCTTTCAATGGAGATAATGGACTGTGGAGAGGGAAGGAGGGGTCTGCAAACTGCAGTTTACTGTAATTGAAGGCCTGGGAACTCCATGCATGGCTCAGGAGTTTCTACATGTTGAATGATCACTTTAGAGAAATTTAACAATGGTGANTGGCTATGTATTAGGGTGGGGTTNTGGTCTCAAAAATACAATGCACCATGTGATTCCTTCCTTGCTTCTATCACATGGCCCATCAGGTCTAATAATTGTCTGACATATAATAATCTTGATGAAATTATTTGTTAGATGTAATTGCCAAGGTCTCATGTCTACCATCGATAATCAGAGAATATCAACCATGGAGCACTATGGAAGAGGTAAGAGTAGTAGTGACAATAATTATAATAACCATCAAGGGCCAGGCTGCCTCTTCCTCCCACCCCTTCAGCCACATCAGAAACCTACTTTAATATTCAAGCGCAGGAAGATAACATGTCCCTTCAGGTGATGTGTGATTGGCACTGGCCAGGAGAGCACTGAAGCAGTTGGTACCATGAATCAAGATGACCTTCCTGCAGAGGACATTGCTGGTCACATTGTTCTCATCATGTCCATGCTCTCCCAGATTGGTTACAACATCCTCTCTCAGAGAATAATCCTCAGTCCCAGGAAGGTTTGCAATAGTAACTTGCTAAGCAGACTGTAGGAGATGTGCACTNNAGATCATTCTTTCCTAGTCTATGCCTTACAACATGTACAAGATCTGCAGTGTGCTTAGAGCAGTGAGTTCAGAGACCTGTGCTCCAAACCTAGGCCAGGACAGAGTATCTAAGGTAACCANGCAGAAATGGGAGGGTCCCCCAGGGGCAACCACTGTGAACTGCATGATCTGCAGATCCTCATTGAGCTTTCTCCCTGTAAAACCATCACAGTCAACTACAGAGCCTTTGGGAGGATGCTGAGCTGCTGTTCAGCTCGATGCCTCCATCTGTATTCTGTTGATCTTATTGAGGCCACAGAGCAGACAGTAGATAGAGGGGTGTGTGAGTTAGCCTTTTGTCACTGGGACAGCACATCTGAGATAACCCACTGAGGGAAGCAAAGGTTTGGTTTGAATCACAGTTTCAGAGAGTTCAAGGTAGGGTATGCTGGCTTCTTGCTTTGGGCCTCAGGCAAGTCAAGCTTTACTCATCTAACAACACTATCAAGAGGATGAGGGCTGGGGACATGGCTAGGTGGGAAAAGTGCTGGTCTCATATTCATGAGGACCTGAGTTATATTCCCTGATATAGAAGCAAAAAAGTTTAGTGTGGTAGCATGAACTTGTGATATGAGCACTTGTGGACCATGGGACTCACTTGCCAGCCAACTTAGGCAATTCAGTGAGTTCCATGCCTATGGAGAGACTCTATCATACAACCAAAGTGGATCGAGAATGACAGTAGAGGTTGACCTCTGACCTTCATGTGGATGTGCACATTGATGCACACATACACGTTGACAAACACAGGGGTAAAAGATCATAAATCTTCATAGTAGGTCACTAGGAATGATAGTGAGTGGAACCCTTCACTTCTTCACCTCTTCACTCCTGGACCTGTGCATCCTGGCTACAGGAGAAATCATACTATACATTGGACAATGGTTCAAAATATATACTACCTTCTGGAGAATCCTGCCCCTGTCCTCCAGGCTGCTGCCTCTGCATTGGCACTGTAACTGTGTCTTCAGAAAGCCATTCCATCTTTCTATCAGGACAGCTGCTTCAGGATGGGGAACATGGTAAGACCAGTGGCTTTCATAATCATGGGCTCACTGTCCCACTTCTCTGTGTGTGACGTGAGTTGGAAGCAATGCTGTGTGGAATAACATGACTGTGGATGAGACATTAGGTAAGTCTATGGATGATGGTTTTGGCAGAAGCATTACATTCAAGAAAGGAAAGTCCATAACCAGAATAATTGTCTACTCCAATAAAGAAAATACATTGTCCTTTTCACAGAGGAAGAGGTCCAGTATATTCAACCTGACACCAGGTCCTTGGCTAGTTGTCCAGTAGATTAAGGCCATATCTGGGGCTCAGTGTTGGTGTCTGCTGCTGGCAGATCTGGCATTCAGCTGCAGACTAAGCTAGGCCAACCTTCCTGACTAGCAGTCCATATTGTCAAAGTCGTGAATAACCCCCATCTCTGCCACCATGACCAAATTGTTCATGGCCCCTGTGCTGGCTGATCTTATGTCAACTGGACACACAAGCTAGAGTTATCTAAAAGAAGGAACCTTTAATTGAGAATATTAGTTATTGATGCAGGAAGGATCAGCCCATTGTGGGTGGTGCCATCTCTGGGAGGTGGTCCTGGATTCTATAAGAAAGCAGGTTGAGCAAGCCAGGGAAAGCAAGCCAGTAAGCAGCAGCCCTACATGGGCTCTGCATCACCTCCTGGATTCAGGATCTTCTGCCATTTGAGTTCCTCTCCAGACTTCTTTCTATGACGGACAGGAGCATGGAAGTGTAAGCCAAATAAACCCTTTCCTCCCCAACTTGCTTTTTGGTCATAGTGTTTCATCACAGCAACAGAAAACCCTAAGTAAAGCATGATGGTGCCAGTGTAGTGTGGCATTTTTTTGACAGACTTACTATGTTTTAGGAAGGACTGTTGAACTTTGGGCTAGAAAAGCCACTGAATNTTGGGAACTCAGAGGAATGTTCCATGGGAGCTTGGAGGATAGAAATCTTGAAATCAGTGGAAGCCTGGCTTTTGATGGTTCAGAGGGAAGTTTTAAGTGTCTATCAGAGTCCATGCAGGGGTTGGCTCCAGGTCCTGATCATCCTTGGGAGGAGGTTTGACCTTTGATAGGAGATTCTGGTGAGGATGGCATCAGGCACAGAGAGAGGACAAGAATGGAGGGAAAGAAAGCCTGAATGCAGGGCTCTTGAAACACTTGCCTGTGAAATGTCAGAATTTGTCAAGAACAGTGAGAATATGGTAGTCAAACATGTCATTTAATGGCCATTGAGAATGTCTGCCAAGCTTATAGTGCAGCTACGTCATCTGCAGTAAAATAAAAGGTGGTGAGACTTAATGAGATCTCTAAGTGTGAGGTTTGAATGTGATAAGGATAGAAGCAAGCGGAATTGAGGAGTAACATTTGGAATGGAAAAAGCCCAAGACCGAGCAAGTAAGAGAGACAGAGCAAGCAGGAAGAAAGACAACCTTGAAAAGGCAGCAGTGAGAACTTCACAGTGAAGAGGAAGTGGGAGAGACTTAGAGAAGAGGGTGGAGGAATCCCACCAGGAGAAGTATTCCAATAGCATAGGAACAAAGGCACAAGGAGGGATGCAGTGAGTGATGTAGACACAGAGTCTCAGTCTGAGGGTGTCCCCAAAGAGAAAGAGACTCCTCAGAAAGATGCTGAGCATCCCAGTGAGCAGACATCACTTTACAGAGGATGACGTGCCTGGGAGTGCACAGCAGAGCTACCTGATGAACAGTGGAGCTTTTGTTCAATACACTTCAGGAGTTGAGAAAGACAGAGAGACAGCAGGCACCAGTGATGCAATGAGAGAGACAGACACAGACGAGAAATCTTCAAAATGTCACTTAAGCAAGTCAGGTGGACGGAGGAGTGGGCACAATAGGTGGATGTCTTAGTTACGGTTCTAATGCTGTGATGAAGGAAACAAAAGACTGAAAGGCAAGTTGGGGAGGAAAGAGTTTCTGTGTCTCATATTCCACAGCACTGGTCATCATTGCAAGAAGTCAGGACAGGAACGCAAAATGGCAGCAACCTGAAGTCAGGAGCTGATGGTGAGGCCATGGAGGACTGCTTCTTCCTGGCCTTCTTAACATAGTTTGCTTAGCCTGCTTTCATACAGAACCCAGCACCACCAGTCCAGGGCTCACACCTCCCATCATGGGTTGGGCCTTCCCCGTGCACACCTAACTTCTCTACAGGATGGTCAACAGCCCCCACTTATGCAGGCATTTTCACAGTTTTGGTTTCCTCTTCTTAGATGACTACAGATGGTGTCAAGTTGACATGAATTTGGCCAGCACAGTGGGGGAGAGAAACAGCTGGAAAGGCAGACTCTAAAATTTAGACTTGAATACTAAGCTGGGGCAGGAGGAGTGCCAGGAGCTGGCAGAAGGAAGTGATTGACACACAGGAGTGTCAAAAAATAAGCACTTTAGTTCAGTCACGGTGGACAGCTCTCTCCATGGTTACAGAACCAAATGCAAGTGAATGTGGGGGGGGAAGCAGAGATTTAGTGAGGATTAAACTATCAAGGCTATCTCTCTCTGAGGTGGCAGAGTGAATAAGCAAAATGTCAGAAAAGGAAACAGATTTTTTATGACAGTGGGGTGAGGATCTTTGAGCTGATTCAGCCTGTCTGGATTGAAGCAGAGCTGGACACTCTTCGATGAGGTAGCTGACATTTGTGGGAAGGTTAGGGTGGCTTCTGGCAAACAGATATGTACCATGGGTGATCTGCTTATCTGCTACATTGAGACATGCTTTGGGGCTTCTGTTTATTTCTTCTTGCTAGGACCAGCACCTCCATTTTGGGGACAGCAACTTTGGACCTATCCCCTACCTGCTGAGTCTCTAACCACACTGTTGACACAAACACCACAGCTCTCATCATAAAGGGAAAAGCAGATACTTTATAAGGGCCATTTTGAGTGACAATGAGTTGAGAACACAGATTTATGTTACCCAAATTCCATGTTCCAGAGTGGAAGCAGTTTCAAGAAAACTTTATAGCTTTACAAAACAAAGAAAGTCCCAAATCAAGGCAAGTTTATAATGCAGGGGTGGAAACCTCAGGGAGGCACATACACCAAGACTTGGGGAAGCTTCTCTACAGGCTCAAGATGTTATCTGCTGGCATTCTTAGCTTTTGGATTGAAGCTAGTTGTCTGCTAAGTTAATAAACTCTATTTTCACAAGGTTTAGTTAGAGAGTGTTTTGTCTGAGTCCTGCCAAGCCCCACAGTCCCACAGCTGCTTATAAAATAATTACTCAAAGGCTTATATTAATTATAACTGCTTGACCATTAGCTCAGGGTTATTACTGACGAGCTCTTACACTTAAACTCAGCCCATTTCTACTAATCTATATATCGCCATGTGTTCTGTGGCTTTAGCTGTATCCTATTACATGTTGCTCCTTGGGCAGCTGGCTGGCATCTCCTGACTCATCCTTCCTCTTCCCAGAATTCTCCTTGTCTGCTTATCCCACCTATACTTCCTACCTGGCTACTGGTCAATCAGTATTTTATTTATCAACCAATCAGAGCAACACATATTCACAGCATATATAAAGACATCACCCATCATTTCCCCTTTTCTTTCTATTTAAAAGGAAGGTTTTAACTTCAACATCATATCTAATTTATCTTTTATCATAACTAAGGAAAACTATAACTATCTAGTCTTCAACTGCATCAAAGACCTCAGAAGGATATAATATTACCTAAGTAAACAGGAAGAGCATTGCAAGCAACTTCCAAAAATCTAAAATAACAGAAACAATTGGCTGCCTGGACAGTCACTAAAGTTCCTCTGTAACATTGGGGCATCCATCTTCAGTCAATAGGCTTAGAGTTGCTCAGTCACTTTTTCCTGTGTTTTGTAGAATGTCTGGCAGCTTTCTTTCTGAAGCAGGAACCTGAAGGTTCATCTTGTCTTGTAAAGTTCAGTGGTCTCCTTCCTATGGGTCCTGCATGTCTGGTCCATATAACAATTTTTCAAGCAGTCCAGGCCAGAACAGTTTCTTGCCCAAATGGCTATTTTTGCCAATAAGAAGGTAAACTCCACATGGAGTGTCTTTGATGCCCATCTTTCTCTTTGAAGTATTTCAGTGCTGCCAGAAGCAAACATGTCTCACTGTCCAGAAAGTCTAAGTTTTTAAAACATTTTAAGTGCCATATTCTATAGGTCTTTGAAGTGTTGGGAGATTACCTACCTAACTGAATTATATTTATGTATACCTAGAAAACTTTACTAACATGACTATAAGTTTGATTATCATAGAAGGCTAGTTATTAATCTGTATTTCTTAATTATCCATTACAATTTAAATGAGTTACTTAAACATAATACCTTAAATGAGAGTAGAAATATATATACAGTATAATAAAATTAACTTTAAATTTGTACCAATAAACTAAAATCTATAGCAATGTAAAACATTTTAAACAAGTTGCTCTTTAAAAGTAGTTTCAACAATCCACCCTTTTATCCTATCATATCTATAGCCTATATTTCTACATCATATCTCCCTTTCTTCTTTTAGAAATATATTGACTATTACCAATAACAATTTGTAACCAACAACCTAAACAAAGAAAAACATCCATAATCCATTTTGGGGGGATGTGGGCATAGTTTTCTAGGCTACTTCCTGCTGATAAATGTCACTGTATTGCTATGGGGATCCTGAGAAAATTAAAAATAATGGTCAAGTCCTAACTGGAGTAGCTGCATTGTCTGAGCCAGTTGCCTTGAAGCTGTTTTTGGATGTTGGATCATCTGGGCTATGGTGTCATTGGGGACCTTTCAGGGAGTCTTGGCTGGTCAAACCATATTAGCCTGGAATCAATCCACAGGTTCTCATCTTCTGTGGAAACAAAAGCAGAACCTCTTTTCCAAAGCAACATATCTTTAGACATAAACTTTGAAGTCCAGATACCTTTAAAATATACATATTTATTTAACTCATCAGCTTTTACAATCAAATGTCTCTCGCAGTTAAAAATCCCAAAGACAATATAATCCATATTCTCTGTGTGATTTCCATCTTTACATGGCTTATTTTTTATATTACTTTCACTGTCTCTTTAAAAGACTTTATTCTTTAAATCTTTCCTTTATATAACTGTCTATACTCCTTTTCCTCTCTCTTTCAAGCCTATATACATTTTTACACAAATTGTAGACCATTTAGAGGTTGTATTCCATCTGAACCTGACTTATTGCGAATCTATAATCCTTCTCTTACCAGGAGAGATTTTAAACTGCTAAACTGTGAGGCTAAGATTGAAGCCACAGCCCTGGCTGCTGACTCTGTCCACTTCAGCTTTTCAGCATGGTGGAAGTACATTTACCGCCAGCTCTGGGGAAACCATGCCCACCACCTACTCTGGCAAACAGTGGATCTGTGCCTCCATCAAGCAAGGTGTAGCCCAGAAACCCCCTTTTTTTGTCTTTTGTACTAGCAAAAACTAAATCCACCAAACAGCATACTGTGAGACTTGCAGACACCGCTATGTACTGCAGCAGGAATCTGCCCTGCTGTAGGTCAAGCCTGAATGCTGCATTTTGGGGGCATGAATGAGACATGAAGCAGGAACCTGTTTTGGCCTCCATTTTAGAATCTTTTATTAAGTTCTCTCAGGTTTCAGGTATAAACTCTTGCCACAACGTATAGACGCCATTTGTAGAAGAATGCTTTGTCCAGGTCTTGCCAGGCCCCACAGTTCCACAGCAGCTTATAAAATAATTACTCAGAAGCTTATATTAATTATAACTGCTTGGCCATTAGCTCAGGCTTATTACTGACTAGCTCTTACACTTAAACTCAGCACATTTCTATTAATCTATGTATCACCATGTGTTCCGGGGCTTTACCTGCATCCCATTACATGTTGCTCCTTGGGCAGCTGGCTGGCATCTCCTGACTCATCCTTCCTCTTCCCAGAATTCTCCTTTTCTGCTTATCCCGTCTGTACTTCCTGCCTGGCTACTGGTCAATCAGTATTTATTTATCAACCAATCAGAGCAACACATATTCACAGAGTACAGAAAGACGTCACCTGTCATTTAGTTCTGACACAGAGAGAGGCAAACATGGCTGTTGCAGAGAGGCAGCACTTAGCCCATGAGAAGGTAATTAGCCCTGCAATGTTCCTATCTCTCTACAGTACTGAAATTCAGATCAGCCAGCCTGGTTCTGCAGACACAGATTCCTTTCAGAGTTTTCCTTCACTGCCAGACAGGATGGTTCCACACACGCAAAGAAGATTCTGTCAGCACCAACGCATGTGTTTATTATTGTGTGAATTTCCCTAAAGAAACCAGGGATCATGGACGTAGAGTTGTTGTGTTCTTTTCAAAATGATTAGAAAGTACAGGACATTTGTTAGCTGCAGCCCTATTTGGTGACAAGTGGGACAGGGATTGTACACACTCTGTTTGCTTCTGACATGGCTGGAATATCCAGTGGTCTTGTTTAGAACACTTTGGGCAATTTCCTGTCAGAAGGTTATGCTAGTAGAAGCCTCTAAATCCACATTACCAGAAATCATTCTCTCTGCTCATTTCTGGTCTGAGCAGAGAGAAGAGCTTGTCCAGGCCAGCATTTCCTAAGCAGAGGGAGGAGTCTCCGGTGGGGATAAATAAGCATTAGTGTGCTTGGGAGAACAACACACCAGGCAGTCAGCAACCCGGAACATCAGAACTCAGCTGTCATAGACGCTGGCAGCGGGCATCAGCTCTGCAGGTAATGCCCAGGATTCCTACCCTCTGGGGACAGAGTTAGGACCTTCCTAGGACTGTGTGGTCTTGGCAATGACCTGAAGTCTTGGTTTGAAGAAGGAATGATGAGTTGTTCCTGGGACACTGGATTGGAATCAGTGGATATTTCTGGGGTGCATATGAATCTACTCGCCAGTCTCAGTCTTCATGTGTATGAAGATGCTGGTGACATGGAGAGTGAATGGAGCCTGCTCCTTCCAACCCTCCACAGGGAGGAAGCATTGAGACCTCATCTAGCCTGGGTGCTGCTGTCATAGCTAGGGGAGACAGGAGGGCTGCAGAGTACCTCTGGGGAAGGAGGCAACATTGCAATGCTCACAGCTGACAGGAGCAACCTGGGGGTCAGGGACCCACTTCCCCCATAGATCCCATGGCTGAACAGATGGCTTTACCCTCAACTAGGGAAGCAAAGAAGGCAATAACTCAGCCACTGAGCCAGGTGCCCTGCTGACACCATGCAGCCCCTTTCCTCTGGAAACTATTTTGGCACAAAATATTGCTCGGTGCTTTTCCAAAGAAATGGTTGCATCAGTCTGAAAGCAAATACAGGGTAAAGGCAGCCAACTTGCTGAGGTCCTTGACTCCTCTGCAGGCATGTGACAGCCCCGGGGACAAGGAGCATAGCTCCAGCATTCCCTCCTCCTCTCTGCTCTTCTAGTGTTTTCTCCCCCCCAACCTCCCTTTGCCTCCTCTCCTTTCCCTAGCCCCCACTCCTCCTATCTACCCACCCACTTTCTTCCACTTTCTCACTCCTTCTTGATCTCTCCAACCTCCTCCTGTCCCCTCCCTCATCTTCCTCTCCCTTGCACTCATTTGCCATCCACTTTCACCTTTGGACACCTGAACAAAAGGACAGTGGCTAGAAGTGGATGCCCATGTTTACCATGATAACAAACCCTCAAGTGTAGTTCTTTAGGATGCTTGTGGCTGCCACTCCAGGGGTGGATGGAAGAGATAGCCCTCTAGACATTCCCTACAACTAACCCACATTGTCTCCATAATAAGCCAGACACTTACCAATAATGCAACCTGGGTCACTCACCAGGCTACCCAGAGAGGTCCACTCAACTGTCTGCTACCACACAGCAATCGCAACAGCAGAAACAGAATCTGGTCCAGGTGTCAGAGAATGACATCACTCACCTTTCTTTCCACCTGGAGGCCTTTGCAGCACCATGTGGTTCCCTGGCTGGGCTGAAAGAATCTTCCCCTGTTTGTCCTTCCATGACCTGTCCCCAGGGNGCCAAAGCTCTGGCCCTGCACCAGATGTCTCCATGGCTGCCTCTCAATTATTTCTCCCCAGGACCAGCTTCATGCACCAGATTCAGTCAAGGGCCTTGAGATGTCCCAGACTTGTCATCAAGAGGCTAGGTTAGGGCTTGTGCTAATGACTGCTCCAAGGACCCTAAGTTCTGCCTACAGGGTGGTGAAGGGTGGGTGAGTGCATGGGAAAAGGGTTCCCAGGGTTCTAATGAATCCTGCAGAGAGAGAATGAGAGGAGACAATCTGATCAGATAGGGCTATGCCCATCCCTCCACTCCTCTTCTGGCTTCTCTGAGAACCTGGCATGTCCATTCCCCTCTGAGTCTTGGTTCTCTGTTAGAAGAATTGGCTACTGCAACAATGTTTCCTCCAGTGTTGATAATAGGGAGCACATGNTTTGGGACTGCCATCTTTGTGGCCAGAGCACCTCCCATGCATGCTCACAGAGGCAGCAAGGGGCAGCAGAGCAGGGAGGGACACAATGCAGCCCTTTGGGAGCACAAGGAGATTATCAGGGCATTACCTGGCCTTCCCAGACTCAAAGGATCTTTACTTTTCAGCCTAGAGAACAGAGAAGATGGCCCTCCTTGTAGCTCTGGGGCTCTTGATGGTGGGGATCTGCCCTGCTGTTCTCTGTCAACCAGAGGGCACATTGGGAAGAAACACCGATGTCCAGGAAGACCAAAACAATGGGACACGAGTGGACAGTCTGACACTAGCCTCTATCAACACTGACTTCACCTTCAGCCTCTACAAGGAGCTGGCTTTGAAGAATCCAGATAAAAATATTGTCTTCTCCCCACTCAGCATCTCAGTGGCACTGGCCATCCTGTCACTGGGAGCAAGCAGCAACACCCTGGAAGAGATTCTAGAAGGTCTCAAGTTCAATCTCACAGAGACCCCTGAGGCAGACATCCACCGGGGCTTTGCGCACCTCCTCCACATGCTCAGTCAGCCAGGGGACCAGGTGCAGATCAACAAAGGCAGCACCATGTTTGTTGGAAAGCACCTGCAGATCCTGGCAGAGTTCAAGGAGAAGGCAAGGGCACTGTACCAGGCCGAGGCCTCCACAGCTGACTTCCAGCAGCTTGATGATGCCATAAAGCTCATCAATGACTATGTGAGCAATCAGACCCAAGGGAAGATCAAGGAACTGATCTCAGAACTGGATGAGGGGACAGTAATGGTGCTGGTTAATTATATCTACTTTAAAGGTGAGGATGGTCACTGGTTGGGGAGTAGAGGAAAAGAATGTTGACCTGGAACCTTGTATCCTTAGGCTGTCCACTGGAAAGATGGTTCTCACAACCCTGGAGACACGGGTGCTTCCTTTCTTTCTACCCACAGGCCCTACTTCTCTCCAGGATTTTTTTTAGATATAGTTGTGGTTCCTGGCACATACTGCACAGAACCCCTGAGCTCTCAGCCTAAGAGGGTTCAATTTGGCTGTGACTTAAACTTACTGCCTAGCAGAATGNATAGCTNNCATGTCCACTCCCACCTTAGTGGGGAGAATCCAGGGCTGCTCCCTACAGAGACAAGGTCCCAAAGTCTGCCCACTCCAGCACTTCTAATCTGCTCCTGTAGAAGGTGTCCATCCCTGCTGGAGAGCCTCTGTCTCTAGGTGACTTCAGGTGAGCTGGGGACTTCTTGACCTAAGGAGCCTGGTTATTCATCTTATGGGGGAATGTAGCATTTCCCATAACTACTGAAGAGTCCTGTGGACAATTCCTATTCAGGANCTCTCNCTTGANCCACTTTGGTAATGAGCTGGACCTGCACATGGAAAAGCAGGGATGTGGGAGAAGACACTAAGGAGAGGGAGGTGTCAGCCATGCAGGGTTCTGTGTTTAGTGTACGGCTGCCTCATGGAAATTCGCTTTTGTAAAAATACTAGCCCAAACATCCTGAAGGTTAGAATGCCCAAGACATAATCCGGGGCCAGAGAATCTGATGAGAGTTGAGTGCAAGAGAATTGGGAGACTCAGCCAGAGATGTAATAGGTAAGGTTAGTGGGGGGACTTCCAGAGCCCACACCTGTAGAAAAAAGTTTTTCTGTGTCCCTCCTGGGCTCCCATGTGGTCCTGCAGCCTCTCAGACCTAAGTAAACACGCAGAGCCGTATATTAATTATGAACTGTATGGCCATTAGCTCAGGCTTGTTACCGACTAGCTTTACATTTAAATTAACCCATTTCTATAAATCTGTACTTTGCCACACAGCTCGTGGCTTACCAGTACCTTCACATCTTTCTGCTCCTGGCAGTGGCTAGCAGCATTTCCTGACTCGGCCTTTCTCTTTCCAGAATTCCCCTTGTTTGTTTATCCCACCTATACTTCCTGCCTGGCTACTGGCCAATCAGCATTTTATTTATCAATCAATCAGAGCAACACATATTCACAGCATACTGAACATCACCCATCACACACCCACAACACATGTCTGATAGAGACCAAGGAGTTAGGGGACAGCCCAGAACTTGGTGCCTGAGAGAAGTCATGATGCAATCAGACCCAGGATGGAACTGGGAATGAATTAAGGATAGTCCATGGCAGAGAGAGGGCAGGCTCTGAGACCATGGGCAAAAAATCAAGGTGCCCATGGACAGAAAAAGAGGATAGGAAGACAAATGGCAGGAGTACAAGATGTCTGCAGAGCTGCTGTGGGCTGGGAATGGTGGAAGCAGAGTGATAGCCTGAAGGATGGCTGGACATGGCTCTCTCACTCAGGACCCAAGTTCCAATGCTGCTTGGCTGTGAGGTGGGGATGCATGTTTAGGCTGATAGATGCTGAGTCCAAGAAATTGTTTCAGTACCAAGTTCTTCAGGGTGCATTGGTAATGGGGACATAACTAGGAATCCTGGATAAGACTGAACGGATTATCTGTGGATTGTAGAGGTGGCTGTAGCCTATATGTGAGCTGAGGACTCATTCCTCACATTTTAGTCCACAATCAATGGGACCATGGACAGATCACAGTGTGTGTGGGAGAACACAGTCTCTCTTGTCCCGTTACCCTAAAACATGTCTCACAAGACATTGCCTTCTAGACAAGGCTCCTTCTGAGCAAGAAGGGATCCCCAACTCTCTGCAGGCTCTAGTGTCCCCGCCTGTCTCTTATACACATCCCCTTGTGTATAAGTCACAAGACATTGCCTTCTAGACAAGGCTCCTTCTGAGCAAGAAGGGATCCCCAACTCTCTGCAGGCTCTAGTGTCCCCGCTTTCACTCTCATTTCTCTCTTATTTACCCCACCCTTAGGTCCCAGAGTGTTTCTTGGGTTCCTCAAGATGTCAGGCTTTGGATTGAGGTTCCCCTTTCCAAACCAAGTGGACTCTCTTTTCATCTCTAGAAGATTGTCCACCTATGACTTTTTTTTCCAATCCAGCTTTTGCCACCGATGAGGGACATGATNTGTTGTTGAAGATGGGTTGATTCATGTCACAACACAGAAGCTGGACAAAAATAGGTAGAGGTAGTGTCTCTCAGATGATATTACAATCTGATAACCTGCTTGATCTTTAGGAAAATGGAAGACATCCTTTAACCCTCAAAATACTTTCAAGTCTGAGTTCCACTTGAGCAAGAACAAGACTGTGAAGGTGCCCATGATGAAGGTTGAGAATCTGACCACACTCTACTTCCGGGATAAGGATCTATCCTGCACTGTGGTGGAGCTAAAGTACACAGGCAATGCCAGTGCTCTGTTCATCCTCCCTGATGAGGGCAGGATGCAGCAGGTGGAAGCCAGCTTGCAACCAGACACCCTGAGGAAGTGGAAGGACTCTCTGAGGCCCAGGTGCGTGTCCACAGGAACCAGAGCTGGTCTNGCTCCCATCCTGCTGTTGTCCTGAGGCCCAGTGACCCTGTCCCTCAGAGTCTCACTAGCACCCAGTGTAATGGTTAGAGAGTCAGCAGGGACAAGTGGAGCAGAGGTGACTGTCCTTCCCTCTGCTGACTCAGTAGTTTTGTTNCTGATTTTACTGTCATTTTGTTGTTCACAAGATGACATCAGCTAAAGCAGGACCTGAGGATTCCTCTGTGTCTAACAGGCTGTAATTACAAGGAATCTTGAATGGGTTTTGGAAAGCATAGNGGAGTGAGGTTGAGATGAGATAAGCTCTGAGAATCAACTCTGCCTTGTGTAGCCATCTCATCCTCTCATCACTTGTTCATTCACCATTAGTGCAATGATGACTTGAAGACCTACTATGTGTCAAGCGATGATATCGCTTCTGAGAGGATATCAGAGACTGAAGCACAGTATTTTTTACTGTTGAGTGATCATGTTGTGATTAAGAAAGAGAGAGTAGGGCATGAAACTACAATGGAGTATTGTATGATTAATTGAAAGATGTGGGGGAGCCAGGTACTGGTGGTGAATGCAGAAGTAGGTATGTCTCTAGTTTGAAGCCAGCCAGGTATGCAGAGCTTGCTCCAGGACAGCTAGAGTTACACAGAGAAACCTTGTCTTGAAGAAAAATGACAAAACAACACAAACAAATGAACAAAAGAAAGGAGAGAAGGAAGGAAGGAAGAAGGAAAGGAAGGAAGGAAGGAAGGAAGGAAGGAAGGAAGGAAGGAAGGAAGGAAG
>LZPO01088034.1:9470-25154 GCA_001675575.1 Neotoma lepida | reverse complement strand
TTCTTTCTTACCTTCCCTGGTCTCTTCCTTACCTTCTACTTGTCTTTGACTTTATATCAAATAATTTTTTTGCATTTTTTTCTTATAAAAAAGGATGGAAAGTTGCTTTATACCTTCTGGTAGTTTGAATGTAATTGGCACTCATAAACTCAGAGGGAGTGGCACTATTAGTAGGTGTGGCATTGCTGGAATGAGTATGATCTTGTTAGAAGAAGTGTATCATTGTAGGTGCAAGCTTTGATATTTCCTATGCTCAAGATACCACCCAGTATCTCAGCCCACTTCCTGTTGCCTGAAAGATGTAGGGCTCTCAGCTACTACTCCAGCACCACATCTGCCTGTATGCCACCATGTTCCCTGTCATGATGATAATGGACTGAACCTCTAAAACTATAACAGAGCCACACCAATTAAATGTTTTCTTTATAAGACTTTGCAGTAGTCATGGTATCTCTTCACAGCAATAAGAACCCTCACTAAGACAATAACCTTCTCCAAATTTAGAAATTTCTGAGTTTGCCACATTTGATTGTTATATTATTTCTGAAGTATTAGGGAGTAAGTAGGAATACCAAATAACTTACCCAATGGAAACTTTAATGTGTAAATTATAAAATGGCCCCCAAACAAACTGAACAGTGATATAATACTGCAGTTTACTGCATATTTTGCTAAAGTTTGCCTGTTCCCCCAGCAATGTCCTTCAGAGCACTCTTCTTTTCTCCAACAATGGCTCCAAGATCAGTGTTTCATTTAGACCCAGGGTATCTTTAATTGACGTTTTATCCTTATACCGTCAATCTACTCTTCAAAATATCCAACTCTGGCCCAGAAAGATGACTCAGCATGTACCAGCCCCTACCTCCAAGCCTGACATCTTGAGTTCAATCCCTGGGACCTACATTGTGGAAGGAGAGAACTGACTCCTGAAAGTTGTCTTCTTACCTCTACATGCACACTGTAACATGCACCTCCTTAGACACAAAGTATGTTTTGAAACATGTCACTATGCTTTTATAACTTATTGACAAGACTTTGAAGACACTGTCACTGATACTCCAGCAGTTTCAGTACACTGAAAGTCTGATACTCTTCATTTGTCCTTTCTCCAACATGGAGAAACCACTAATATGAGTTTCTGGCTCAGAGCCCCTCACTATGGAAAAGTCCTATAAAGGGCATCCATCTAATTGGCATTACATTGGCTTTTCGTGCCTGACTTCTTTCACTCAGCACAGTGCTTAAATGTTAATGCTCACTCCAGCATGTATCAGTGGCTCATTTCTCTTTGTGACTGATTAATATTCAATATTGTGCAAATACCACATCCCTTATTACTTATGCTCAATTTATGTACTTATTTTGAAAAGTAAATCTTATGTGCAAGTCTCATGATTGTAAAATTTTCTCTGATGTGAATANTTCTAAGATTTAATGTTTTATCTCCTATATTTCTTTTAAAATTCTTCTTGTAAAGGTATATGCATGTAAAGGTATATGCATGAAGCAGGGTCTCTCACTTGAATCCAAGCACATTTTGTATATTCTAGCTTGTCATCTTGCACCATTATTTCTGCCTTCTAGGCACTGGCAATGCAGTAGGTTGCCACACCTGGCAAATAGATATAAGGATTCTGGGGATCCAGACTCAGGTCCTTATAACTGTTACACTAATATACCAGCAGGACCACCACCCCATCCCTTGACTGTAAAAATTNCATTTATTTTGACAATGTTTCTATAAATTTAATGCATTTCATTATTCCCAAATGAAAGGTTTTATTTATAGGGTTCATATTTCTATTGTATATACATCATACAGTATGGGAGGATTAAATCTCTATGCTGTTAGAATAAAAATGCATGGTAAAGTTTAAATCTATTCTACATTAAGTTCAAAATTTACCTAAACTGATAAAATATTTCAGAAATTGTTATGTATAGTACCATTATATTTCATAATACATACGCTCAGTGTATATGGTTGAGTTTGTATTCAGGCTCAGCAAACTGTCAGTATTCATTACCTTTATGTAGATCAATTAGAAAGGATTGCATTTACATGACATGAAATTTTACTTTTACTTTTGAATGACATATATTAGTGATTTCTACTTTAGCAGAAAATAGTCTTTGCATTGTACTTATATTTTCCATAACTATTCCATAAAATTATATCAATCACTTTCCAAAAAAATGCTTCAGTAATATGCTGCTGCCTGATACAGAGCTTACATCCTTTATTCTAGCAGTAGAAGTCCTCCATCAGCCACTCCAGCTGCATTGTCTGCCTTACTGCCTGATTCCCACACTCAGAACATCAGTTCCAACCAAATGTTCTAACCACCTGTTCCCTGAAGCTTTCCCCTCTCATCTTCACATCTTCCCTCCCTCCATGTCAGCCTCCCATGGAAAGCTTCACTAGGAGGCTACTCACCTGTGCATGTCAGAANTATCTTTCAAACCACACTTTCTTTATTAAAAAATAGATCTTGGAAAAAAATAGCAGCTTAATGAGATAATGAGACACTTCAAAGTGGAAAATGCTGCCTTCCTCATTTTCTCATTGATCTATGACAAAACTAATATTGGAGACAGTGGTCCCACGTCAGGGTTCAGCATGGTCTCCTGTGGTTTGGGACTTAGCCAGACTTGGAAGCTCAAAGAATGAGTCTGGCTGACATCACCACACATCACCTCCCCAAGCATGGTGCCCTGTCAGCAGAATGACTGTGGCTCTAAGTGTATAGAATAGCCTTTTAAACTTTCTGTACATAGGGGAAGTCATTTTGCAGTTAGTCTGCCCAGAGACAGTATCCTTTTGAATTCCTCCTATTCCACTTCAATTAAATGTCCATGCTTTCCAGTTTTAAAATTTTCTTTTTGTGTATATCTATGTGAGTTCAGTGAGTGTGTGTGTGTGTGTGTGTGCATGTGTGTGTGTGTGCATGTGTGTGTGTGTGTGCTTGTCTGCAGAGGCCAGAATAAGGTGTTTGTTCCTCCAGACTTGCCGTTACAGGCAGTTGTGGTGTGCCCTATCGGAATGCTGGGAACAGAACCTTGGTTCTCTGCAAGCGCAGCAAGTGCTCTCAAATGCTGAGCCATCTCTGCAGGTCAACATTTTTACACTTTTTCAATGAATACTTTAAGAGTTCATAGCTATTCCATGGAATTAATATAGGTACAATATAGTGTAACTTTTTGTGTGTGTCAGATCAACTAGTATGATACATAATACTTTTTGCAGAAAAACTAAACATGCATCCATGTATGTCATAGTACAAAATGAAATGTGAGAGCTTCCCTCTGTCAGAATTTCATTCTTTAAGCAACTTCTGGCTTTGTATACTTGAATCACACAGCCTTGAAGACATCAGTGAGCAAATAGGAGGTGCTTGTTTGGGAAATAAGGAGACATTGATGAGTTTAGCCTTTTCCAAATGGCCAAGCCTATTGTTCCTTATGTACCCCGACTCTCTCTCTCTCTCTCTCTCTCTCTGGATGTGTGTGTGTTCATTCATATGTGTGTATGTGTGTGTAGAGGCTAGAGGACAACCTTGGGTGTCATTCCACTGGAGCTGTCCACCTTGTTTTTAAGATAGGCTCTCTCACTTTTGCCTGGGGCTTCCTGAGCTGGCTTGACTGGCTGGCCAGTGTATCGCAGGGATCCTTCTCTCTCACATCTTTTGTGCTGTGGTTACAAGTGTGATCCATTACATCTGGCTTTCTACACAGATGTGCTGAGTAGTGAACTTCTGTCCTCATCTTCATGCTTGCACAGAATGCTCTTTGCCAACTGAACTGTCTTCTCAACTCCTTATTGTTTTTAAATTGTTCTTTTTCTTTTATTTTTTGGTAAAACTGTATGCATTTTCTCACTACTAGCAGCAAATGCTGTTCAAAGACTTTTATACTTTCTGCATATATTAAAACTAATAATAACCATGGTTTTTTTTCTTCTTTTTTTATATCTGATACCTAGTTTGATGCTTAGAGTTGTAGAAGCCCAGTTAATATTTCTTGAACAAATAAAATTCCATCTTCATCTTCAGTATGTGCATGAGTTAGAACCCATGGAGTTATTCATATTGGCACAAATGCTGAGATTATATGTAGGTTAAACTGTGTCAAAAGTCCAGCATGTGTAATGTTCTTTCTATGCACCTTCTCCTTGTAAGAGGGCACAGGGAAGCACATTTCTCAGGCTATGCAGCATATTGTCTTCAGTGTAGACAAGAATTTTTAAAATCTAGTAAGGGGATACAGAGTTAGGTAAGCAGCTAAGAGTGATTGCCACTTTTGCAGAAGTCCTAGATTCGGTTCCTACCACCCACAGCAGGTAGCTCACAACTACCTATAAAGCTAGTTCCTTGGGTTCTGACACTATGTGGTCTCTTTGGGCACTTGTATGCAAATAGTGCATATAAACTCCTTCAGGGACACACACACACACACACACACACACACACACACACTTGAAAAACATTTTAAAAGATCAAATAGTTTTGTTTTCCTTGAATTCAGACCAGAATCTTTTGCTGATAAAGACTGTTTGCTGGATTTACTTGATCTATAACATCTAACAATGTTTTTGGAGGCAGAAATTCAATGCTAGTGACAAGTACTCTGAATTCTATGATAGCAATGACCGGAAATTGCTTGACTTCTATCAATCTGGTCATTATAGATCTCCATTTTGAAATTCTTTTCTCAGGTAGTTAGCCAATGACACAGATGTTAAGAAGACTGACACATGTATAAAACAGCTGTAAAAGAAACAGATTTGAGAGAGTTGTACACACAAGTGGGGCTTACTGCTAGGCCCATCTGTGCAGATACCTGGAGGATAGGAGCAGCCTTTCAGAATGAGCTTGTATAGGCTCCATTCTACATATCACATCACAAGCGCCTTTCCACTTCTGAGCAGCATAGAGTTTTCTTATTTTTCACTCTATGAAATTGTAGCCTCCAGCCTTTTCCTTTGGACTCAACTTCTGGGACTATACAAGTCCCTGATGTGTATATCATTACACCTGCTTTCTTCAGATATGGCTCAAAAGTGTGTGTGTGTGTGTGTGTGTGTGTGTGTGTGTGTGTGTGTGCATTCATGTGCATGTATGTCTACTGTAAAACATCCCTCCCTCAATCATCAATCACTGTCTGTATATAAGTCATCATAAGCATTCTTCTTTCCATAGCATGGTACAGAAGGATCCAATCTTGTACAAATCTTATGCTGGTAATCACACATGTTGACAGTTCAAGAACATCACAGCCTTAGCATACTAGAAGACATGACAGCACCTCACCCTTTACAGGCTCTCACATTCTTCATGCCACCTCTTTTGTAATATTTCTTGATCCTTGGAGAGGGCGTAGACTTAGTTGTGTGGTTCATTTTCCCATTTTATCAGAATTTCCAAATGGATATTTTAAAGCAGACTAAATATTGAATCTTCAACTTTTAACTTCTTCATACGAAGGAGAAATACTTGGGACAGTGTTTATGTAACAGGAAATATTCTGCCATGAAACAATAAACCTTTTTATTAATTTTCTCTATGTCAAACAATAGAGGAAAAATAGTCAAAATGACGTCTGCATCAGGTCTATGTTGGAACCAGTGCCAAGAATGAAGGGAGATTAATGAAGACATGACCAGGTGCCACAAAGCTAATTAATGTGCAAATCTTTCTGGAGAAGGAAGTTTAACTTCATCACCCCTGGGTCCTAATTTAAGAATGACCTCAGCCACACTTCCTGAGGTAGAATTAAGGGGATACCACCTCACAAGTACTTGATAGATGTGCAAAGACAATAGTAATATGACTCATAAGTTTTGTGTCTTTAATTGGTAAAATTAACTAGTTTTTTTTTTTTACTACAGGCTTTCTCAGAGATTTTCTGTATTAATGAACTCTGTCAGGCTCAAGTACAGGAACTGGAAGTCTTTCTTTTGGTAGATTCCACATCAAAACTCAAAATGCTGGGCTGGGAACCCATGGTTTATAGATATTAAGAAACAAAAGTAAAATAAGTAAAATAATATACTTATTTAAACTCCAAAGAATAAAATTCAAAGATTCTNATAGCTAGTGATACTTGCTTTTACAGAATCATACTGTACGAGTTCACATGTGTATATATGTCTCTGTGTACACTTTTGAATGAAAGTGCATATGTCTATGTGTGCTTGTGCATAAGGGAGCCAAAGGTGGATGGTAGATGTCTTTTTAAGTAACTGTTCTGCCCAGATTAGGACCCCCAAGAAGACCACCGGAGACCGAGAGTGTCCAGAATGCAACAGCAAGGTTTATTTTTACAAGTCGACAGGGAACTTTGTCCACAGTGCCTGAAGCCACAAGGCAGAGAGAGTTCCTCTTTTTCTCCTGAGCCCAGCTTTTAAAGGCAAAACCCACAAACTTCTCAAGGGAGAGGGGGTTAGTATGGATTCATTATTGATTAGTCTATCTTTGCTTACTCTTAGGAATTTTTACAGTTTCTGAGTGATCTCATCTTCCAACCTGACCTGTTGTTTGTCACAAGACCCCCTTTTTTATAGACTGTCTCCAGCATTGGGACATTTTGTGGTCCAGACAGCCCTCCAGACCTCCTGACTCTGTACTGTTTCGATTCCAAGAGTCTCTGTCAGCATTTCTGGGAACTTAAAACTCAGGCCTTTTTAATTCAAGCAGGGGCTGTTAGTTTGGTTTTATTTTTGAGTGAGGGTCCTTCATTCTTCCTCTTCTTTTNGTCCTAGTGGGGCTCAATCATGGGCCCCTAGTAGGCATCTCATAAGACTCTTGAGCAATATATTCGGGGGAAGGTGGACTGTGCTGATTTGATAGTCCCCATGAGCACAGTAATAATCATTTGCTTCCCCACATTCTGTTACCTCTTTCGCAGTCCTATTGCTACCTGGACACACATAGAAGGGGGTGTCACACAATGTTGCCCTTTTTAACACATGGGAGCACCCTGGGCTGTTTGGGTCATGAGCTAGAGGGAGGGTGCAGCCTCTAGCCCCCCACTCCCCCACATTCTGGCTGCCCTTCATGGGCAGGAGTCCAGTCTCCAACATCCCAGGAGCCTCTGGCCAGGTCACACAGATCGAAATAAAGTCAGGCCACCAGATGTCAGGAAACCAGGTCAGTAGCGTGAGTCCCATTTCTAGGTCCTCGATGTAGCTTCACCTTTAAGGGATCAATAGGATGTTTAGATATGCTCCAGGTCCCATCCTGATGTTCCTCAGATGCAGGTACTACAGGTCAGACATGGGAGTGGTGGATCCAGGTGAAGATGCTGTTGACCTAAGAGTCATTGGGGTGGTCAAGATTATGAGGTAGGGTCCCTTCTACTGTGACTCCAAGGACTTGTGTTGATGCCTCCGGATCAGAACCCAATCTCCAGGTTTGAAACTGTGAGGCTTGGGGGGAGAGGAGAATGATTACAGGGCTCATAGTCGAGGCCAAATGTCTCCCTGCATGCGAGACAGAGCCTTTAGGCTCTCTAGAAAGTCTATCTCTTCTGATGGCAGAATTAACTCAGTCTGTAGACTAGGTACAAGAGGTGGAGGCAGACCACACATTATTTCAAAGGGTGTTATTCCCTATTGGTATGGAGAGTTTCTTACAGTGAACAGGGCAAAGGGGAGGAGAATCACCCAGTCACTACCAGTCTCTAGGGCTAATTTGGTAAGGATCTCTTTTAGGGTCTGATTCATTCTTTCGATCTGTCCTGGGCTCTGGGGTCTGTACGCACAATGTAATTTCCATTCAGTCCCCAGTGCAGTAGCTATTCCCTGACTTACCTGAGAAATAAAGGCAGGGCTATTGTATGACCGATCATGTGTGGGAAGCCAAACCTGGGGAGGATTTCTTCAAGTATTTTCTTGGCCACCACATAGGCTGTTTCATGTTTGGTGGGGTAGGCTTCAGTCCATCCTGAAAAGGTGTCTATGAAAACCAACAGGTACTTATATCCATATTTACCTGGTTTGATTTCTGTGAAATCTATCTCCCAGTACATACCTGGGCGAGTTCATCTCATCCGGGCTCCCTTTTCTCCCTTTCCTTTGTGGATGTTTACCAGCTGACAAGCCTTATATTCAACTATAATGTTGTCAATAAGGTTACTGGCCTGCCAAATCTTCAATGGGGACTCAGAGATTAGTTCCCTTAGCTTCTGGGTCCCCAAGTGGGAGGCCTGATGAATTCTCTTAAGCACATGTTTCCCCAATAGCCTTAGTAGCAGTACTTTTCCCATGGGTAACTGCCACCAGCCGTCTTTTTTGTATGCACCCTCCACTTGGGCAGCCCAGGCCTCCTCATCTGAATTATATTCTGGTAGTAGGGGTAGACTGTGAGGGCCTGGGTCAGTTAGGATGGGTAGGGCTACTGCTGTCCCAAGCATAGCCGCCTCCTTTGCTTTTTGTTCTGCTAAGTTTCCTTTTGAAACTGCATCTGTCCCCTTCTGGTGTCCTGAACAGTGCATCAATGCTAGTTTCTTTGGGAGCCAGAGTGCTTGTAGTAGTTCCAGCATTTCTTGTTTATTTTTGATACTCTTTCCCTCAGCAGTAAGTAGCCCCCTTTCCATATATATTGCCCCGTGGATGTGTAAGGTAGTGAATGCATACCTACTATCCGTATAGATGTTAATCTTTTTGTCTTTTCCCAGGCATAAGGCTTTTGTCAGCACTATTAGTACGGCTCTCTGAGCTGAGGTACTGGTGGGCAGGGCTTCTGCCCAAACTACCTCCTGGGTGGTGGTTACCGCAGCCCCAGCATACCTGTGTCCATCTTGCACAAAGCTGTTTCCGTCCATGAACCAAGTTTCTTCTGCATCTGTCAACAGTGTGTCACAGTGGTCAGGCCTGATGCAATGCACCTGGGAAAGGATCTCAGCACAGTCATGGAGAGGGGCCTCTAGATTCAGATCAGGTAACATAGTGGCTGGGTTGAGGGTAGCAGGCACCTGGAATGTTATTCTGCCTGCATTTAGGAGCAGAGCCTGGTAATGAGTCACTCTGGCATTACTTCCATCTGTCAGGAGGTTGTTTTAGGACTGATTCCAGGATGTGGGGGGTGGCTACTTCAAGGCTTTGTCCCAAAGTTAGTTTATCAGCATCCTTAACCAGTAAGGCCACAGCTGCAATAATGCAAAGGCATGGGGGCCATCCCGCCACCATAGAGTCCAATTTCTTTGACAAGTAGAACAACTGGCCTCTTCCAGGGCCCAAGGTTCTGGGTTAGCACTCCTTTTGCCACCCCCTTACTTTCTCTACATACAGGAGGAAGGGCTGGGGCCTCTAGTAATTTCTGCTTAATGGTGTCAAAGGCAGTTTGTCTTTCCTTTGTGGCCTCATAAAGGTGGTGAGCGATTCCAGTATAGCCTGGAATCCAGAGCCTACAAAACCCTGCAGAGCCCAGAAACTCTCTGACTTATCTCACTGTCCTTGGTATGGGTATTTTTAACACCGTTTCTTTTCTGGCCTCTGACAGCCNTCTTTTTCCCCCTTTTAATACATATCCAAGGTAGGTTACCTGCTCCTTGCAGATCTGAGCCTTTTTTGCTGAGGCATGANAGCCCAGTATCCCCAGTGTCTTTAAAAGGTCCTTGGTCCCACTGAGGCATTCTTCCTTTGACCTAGTGGTTATTAGTATATCATCCACATACTGTAGGAGAGACATGTGGGTGCTGGGAACAGTACTCACCCAGGTCCTCATGGAGGGCTTCATCAAATATGGTGGGTGAATCCTTAAATCCTTGTGGCAGTCTTGTCCAAGTCAGTTGCCCACTTATTCCAATATCTGGGTCATGCCACTCAAAGGCAAAATAGCCCTGGCTGTTCAGAGTGAGTGGAAGACTACAGAAAGCATTATTTAGATCAAGAACTGTATACCATTCCTTGTCTGGTGGGAGCATACTTAGCAGAGTATAAGGGCTAGATACAGTGGGGTGGATATCCATTACCCTTTTATTGACTTCCCAGAGATCCTGGACCAGGCAGTAGTCATTTGTCTGTGGTTTCTTAACCGGGAGGAGGGGTGTGTTCCATGCAGACTGAACAGGCCATAAGATTCCCCCTTGCAGAAGTCGCCTTACATGAGGGGTGANTCCCCTCTTGGCCTCCAGGGTCACGGGGTACTGGTGAACTTTTACTGGGTCCGCATTAGCCTTAAATTGCACGTAGACTGAAGGTCAGTGTTTGGCTAGCCCCAATCCCCCTGTTTCGGCCCATGCAGTCGGGAATCTTTGGAGCCAAGCTTGCATGTCCATATATTGGACAGGGGGCGGCTTTTTTTTATGGAGTTGGTATTCTTCCTCCAAAGGTATTGTCAAAAACACTCCGATAGCCCTTCCATCAGGGTGTTTGACTCAGGCACCTGTGTCTGTGAAGTGAATCTGTGCCTTCATGTTTGCAAGCAAGTCANGCCCCAGCAAGGGGTATGGGCACTCAGGAATGACTAGAAATGAGTGGGTTACCCGTCCCACTCCCAAGTCCACTTTTCTTTGGGTAGTTCATTGATAAGGCTTAGTGCCTGTTGCCCCCCTGTACCCAGGTTTGCTTTCTTGACAAGGGACCAATGGGTGTCAGGAGTACACTGTGTCTACCATGAACTGGACAGATTTCCCCTCCACTCTCAGAGTTACCCTAGGCTCAGGGAGGGGGGCCAAGCCCCATCCTCCCTAGTCACTATCTTCCTCTCCTATGGTGGAAAGGATGGGGGTTGGTTTCTTTCCCAATCCTGTGGATGTCTCTCTCCTATTTCTATTCTTGGGGAACTCTCTGGCCCAGTGTCCTTCTTCCTTACAATACACACACTGATTCCTTCCTAATTTAGGCTGAGAACATTGGCCTCTCGTGTCCTCCTGCCTCAGTGGTGAGGAGCACTCTCTCCATCTGAGCTTGCTGCCTATCCCATATCTTGGTTAGGTTTCTCTCTTGTCTTCTGTCTCTCTCTTCTCTTCTCTTTCTTTACGTTCTCTTTCTCTTCTTTCTTCCTTTTGGTCTTCTGTCTCTCTCTTATTGTAAACCTTTTCCACCACTGCCACTAAATCTCTTAAGCTCTTTTCTTCTAGTCTTTCTAATGACTGTAGTTTTCTCTTAATATCNGATGCTGCCTGGTTAACATAAGCTAGAATAACGGCCTGTTGTGCCTCCTCAGACTCTGGGTCATAGGGGGAGTATTATTTAAAAGCCCCCATCAACCTCTCCAAACATGCAGCTGGACTTTCCTCATCTCCCTGTTTTACATCATAAATTTTAGCCATATTAGTAGATCTGCATGTAGCAGCCTTGAGACCTGCCAACAAAGCCTGGCAGTAGATACAGAGACTCTCCTTACCTTCTGCCATGTTGTAGTCCCAGTTGGGGCAGGTGGATGGGAATGTGACGGCAGCCAGAGTAGGATCAGCAAGTGGGGCACCCGTAGGCCCTGGGACTAACTTCCAGGCATTCTCCAGGTTTCAATTTCTCTCCTCAGTAGTGAACAGGACCCCCAATAATTGCTAACAATCGTCCCTCTGGGGGAATAGGTGAATAAAACAATCTCTAATAGATTAATTAAGTCTTNGGGGTCCCTAGAGAATGGTGCATTCTGGGCCTTCCAATTATATAGATCACAAGTGGCAAAGGGCCAATAGTGAAAAGGTTGGTTCTCCAAATCATCCGGAGGGCCTGCCAGCCTGAGGGGAAGGGCTATTGTGGTGTCTGGTTAGGGGGCTCCGCCCTTCCTGCTGTGCTGCCCCCCCCCCCCCCCCCCCCCCTCTTGATGGCTGGGGCTCCTGGACTCCTCCACAGGCGCTGCAGGGTGAGCCTGGGGAGGGGAAGAGTAGGGAGGTGGAAAAAGTTCTGCCTCAGAGGTTCCTCCCTGGAGTACGGTGGCGGGCCTTTTTTCCTTTGTTTTTCTGCCGGCTGGGGAATCTCTGGGTGTGGCAATCAAGACCTGGGTACCTCGGGTCTGCTGTGGAAGCAAGAATGGTTTAACCCAAGGGAGGGGCCCTTCTTCTCTATATATCAGCCCCATCCAAGTAATAATATAGGGAACTTGGTCAAGATGGCCAGAACGGGGAAGGAAGACAATCTCCTCCACTCGGTGGATGGTTGCTGCATCAAAGGTCCCGCCTGCTGGCCACCCGACATTGAAGGTGGGCCACTCAGCAGAACAAAAAGTGACCCATTTCCTCCTTTTGACTATCAAGATGTTGTTGCTGGCAATNTCCTGGATGTCCTGCCAGTGAGCAAGAGTTAAGTCTAGAGGTGAAGACGGGGTGTTCCTCATAGTAGGAAGCTGAAGCTGAGGAAAGAAAAAGAGAAGGAACACAGTAACAATTGTAACAATTAACACAATATGGCACAAAACAACCTTAACAATTTCCTGGGACAAAGTACAAGGTGGCACTTCCTCCTGTTGCCGGGGAAGATACCAAAAAACACTCCTCACTGGCAGTCAGTGACTCAAAGAGGCTCCTGATCACTGCCTGGGGGAGGTTGCTGAAACCAAACGGTCACCCCAGAGGTGGCCTCAAATGGCTCAGGACCGGTATTTTTTGAAACGAGTTTTCTCACTGAACAAAGCACAATTATTTAACTGACCTGGGTGACCAAGGTCTCCAGGGATCCTCCTCTCTCTTTCCACTCTGTGCATGGATTACAGGCATGCACTGTTGCACCTGCCCTTTCACATGGGTGACTGAGGTCTGAACTCAGGGCTTCATGCTTATTTGGCAAGCATATTATTGACTGTATTCTCCCCCCAGTTCAAGCTTTACAATTAATTGCTTTTACCTTATTAACTATGTGGACTGTGGCAAATAATTAACTGTCTTCCTTAGTTCACACTTCTATAAATTTAGGNCAATAGCATCACTAGTCTCCAAAGAGTGTTAGAAAGACAATTCATAGAGCTACATGTGCTTGANTTTGTATTCTATTTTACACAAACATGTCTGGTGTTCATACCAGCTTGGTTCATCCTGCTTCTACTCCAACTACTTATTCAATTTTCTCTTACCACTGCCTTGATCTGATGGGCTTTTCTCTGTTTCAGTAAGTCAGACTTTGGATATTTAGTTGTTTCTTACTCATTTTAAGAAAAGCCTGGCAAGACTCGGCAAATGCTAACTAACGTGGGAGTCAATGCAAAAAGCTCGCAGCTCTACCTCCAAGGGAACAAGAGATAGTTTATTCTGGAGCCGAATCTGAGTGACCATTGCCCTGAAAACATGGAGCTCAGTTAGCAGGCTGCATGTTCCCATGTAGCACAGTTTCATGGAGTTTTATGTGACAATTGGAGTGACAGGACAAAAAGCCATAAATCTTTTTAAAATACATTGTTGGTTATAGTAAGACAGGGAACTCCTCCCAGAGGCCTCAGGTGCTTTCTAATGGCATTCTTAGCTCTTTGACTAGTGAAAGCTAGTGGTCTGTAAAGTCAATAGATCTGAAAATATTAATAGCTTTTAGTCACAAGATGTTAGTTCTAATAGGGTATTGATTAAGAAATGGCTATATTAGGGGATGAAACTTGACCCAGACAAGGAAATTAGGTTCAGAACTTGCAACATTTCACCTTTCTACTTCTCTGAAGTTCTTGTAAGTCAATCATGATGGTTTCAAGAGAAATTCCGCAGTCACAACTTTTTAAAAAATTCTCATTCACACATGGTTGAGAGACAGGGGAAGCAAGTTTTGAACCAAGGGCCTTAGGCATGACANTCTAGCATGCTGCCTCAACTCCACACAACCAGCCAGGCTCTGGAGACTCTCCATGGGAGACCTTGTCTTGGAGGAGGTGGGAATGGGGAGTAGATTGAGGGGAGGAGCTGGTGGGGCGGGAGGAGGGAGGAGAGGGGGATCTGAGGTTGATATGTAAAAGGAGTGGAAAAACTTTTTAATAAAAAAATTCTCATTCACATAGCTGTGATTTGTATTTTCAAATTATGCATAATTTGAATGCAATTTAGATTAAAATTGCTTCATCATTTGCAATATATATTTTGTATCAGCTCTATGTTCTCATATGTCTGCATGTAAATGTGTTTATATATACATATATACATATAAGTATATACCTAATTCATAAATTTTTTTAAGTCAGTGAGTAAAAGCTGCTTATCAACAGCTCGTATGCCAATAATTACATGCTGATGGTGAAGATCAGAAAGAGAACTCAAGACAGCAAAACTAGCCTGAGGATATGTGTAAGCAAAGAGGAGAAGTACATCTACAGTGAGAAATTTTAAGGCATTTGTGAATGTAACTGAANACACAAAATGCAGGAAAGGTAATCAAATTCATGAGTTGAAAGATTATTATCTTCAAAATATTTATATAACCAAAGCCATCTGCATAGTTCATGAGTCTCTATCAAAGTGGGAAAGGAATTTTAGGGGGAAAAACTAACTTAAAATTCATACAGAATTGCCAAATAGCTAAGGATATCTTGAAGAGAAAGAATCAAATAGGAAGCATTACTCTAACTGACTTCAATTAATAATGCTCTACCTTTCTAGCAATTGAAACAGCACGACACTGGTTCATATAAAATCCATAGGCTTGTCTAACAGAGAAGGGAGCTTGAGTGTAAATATAAACTGCTACAGCTAACTGGTTTTCAAGGAAAATGCTAAAAACATGAATTGGGAAAAGAAAAGAGAAAACTGGAGCTATACCCTTATATCTTATTGTTATACCCTTATTATATCCATATATTTTATGTTTATATTGTTTAAAATACCAGCTTAAAATGAGAAAAAGTCATAAATTAAGGCATTATTATTAACTTGGGAGTCACGACTTGTACCACAAACCAGGTCTGAACACCATCTCAATAAGCCAATTAAAGGAGGCAGTTTAAAAGAAAAACCAGAAAGTGGAGATTTGTTCACATTGGAAAGAGGGGCAAAGAGATTCAGGAAACCAAGTCCATCACTGGGGTCTTGAAGTAAGATGAAAAATTTAAATTCAGGACTAAGAATATGGACATGTAAGCAGTGACTGTAAAGGTGAGGTCTTGTCCACTGTTTTCTCATCCTTGTCTGAGCTTCAGTTCCATCCTGTAAAGTGACAAGTTCTTAGAACTATGTGAAGTCTCTTGCTAGGAGATTAGTCCTACCTTCTGGGTGGTGCCTTTTCTTTCTCCTAGTATGAGATTTGTGGGGAGTTCCCATTTTTTTGGGGGGGGGATAATCAGATTGAGAGACACAAGAATCTTCTTAGGATATTTTTATTTCTGCCAGACCTATTACAACTTCACCCCTGTAAAACTAGCTATCTCCAAATTTGCAGGTGGAAGTTAAGTTCTGGCAAGGAAGGGAAGTGATGGGCACCCTTTTTCAGTGTTGGTGATTTTAGTTAGTACAGTGGTAGTGGAAAAGACTATGAGGTTTCGCTAAAATTCAGACATAGCATTACCATAACAGGCAGAAATAAAATATCTAGATATGTACAGAAAAGAATTAAAATTGATATATTGATAAACCATCTATGTCCCCATTTTCACAACAATGACAGCACTCTTCACAATATTCAAGCATTGGAAACTGCCCATCAGACGCTGATGGAGTACACACACGAGAGAGAGAGAGAGACAGAGACAGAGACAGAGACAGAGACACAGAGAGAGACAGAGACAGAGACAGAGAGAGACAGAGAGAGACAGACAGAGAGACAGAGAGAGA
>LZPO01088033.1:17383-27697 GCA_001675575.1 Neotoma lepida | reverse complement strand
GGTATACAGGGAAAGACTGAAGTTTGAGCTATTTTCTCTTTCTGGGACATAGAATGACCAACTAACAATATTATTCTTCTATCTTCAGTAAGATTTGTGTTGCAAAGGTATTTTATGACAGTCTTTGTTGTCAGCAAAGTAAAGATTCTCAAACATTTTAAGGTAAAATTCACCCTTCACTTTTGTTCCCAGTTAAGTATCTGAAAGGGCTCTGTTCAAACCAAGTTTATCCTAAAGAAACCATAAAGATTGAGCAATAGACCCTGAGATACAATTTCCAGACATGANGTCTAGAATATAGAAAGTGTTCCCCNGGCTTTGGCAAAGGCCCAGTACCAAACATCACCACTTCTCACATTACAAAACAAACTGAAGAGAAACATCTCTGTGAAAGGGCACAGTGTCCACACAGTGGAGTTGATCTCACTAGTTTTCATGCTTATTTCATTTTTTATTGAGTGAAGAGTCAGCAGATTGAAGAGAAAAATTGTCAGAAATGACAGCTAAGGTGTCTCCATGGTTCTAAAAACTGTACGTCAGCTTAGGCCATTGCTTTGAAAACTTTATAACCTATTGGACGTGTTGAGGGAACGGATGCATTGGGAAAAGCAGAAGAGACTAGGGAGGACATTTTCAAACAGGCTAGTGCTTGCTATGAAATGAATCCTCCATATTTTGTTACACACTAGCCTGATTTGTATCCTAGTATAAAAATGCTGGACATGCTGATTGAAGCCCATTTTTTTTTTTTTTTTTTTGGAGCTTCTACCATGTTCTGCATCCTATGCTGAAAGGTAAAGGTGTTAAGAATGAACAATATCCATATCTGAGTTAGCAAAAGGGCTCAGTTCAAAGCTATGTAAGAGTCCCACTCAGCAGCTACCACAAGTTGGCAAGCACAGAACATGGAACAGTTGCCTAGTGGACAGCATCAGCGTGCTTGTCCTGATAGTCCCAATTCCCTAGGCAATTTGAGAGACCTAATCACACAATCCATATTATTTCTGTTTTAGTTGTTATCAGTCATTTCCTTATTCTATCTTCAAACATTTCATTTGCCACTTTTAGGGAAGAATCTTAATATTTATTACAAAAAATGCTTAGCTCTTCAATACTTCTCAAAATTAGTCCGTTATTTAAATATCTGCTATGCAGACTTCAGCATTGTTATTTTCTCTTCTCTGTATTTCTAGTTGTCACAATTAGTCTTTGTCAGGACTAAGTGAAATTGAAATTGATATTGGAGGAGGGTTTCAGTTGCCCCTGTCTACAGCTAGAATCTAGCTTAGAGTTTTCAGAATCATACTTTTTCATACTTCCTACAAATGTTGGCTCTTAGACCAACACGCCTATCTAACAAACAGATCTATCTTGTTCCTCATGTAAGAGAAAATCTAGATGTAATGCAATTAATTGGATACAAGGAACTTCAAATAATTCATCTAAAATTCATTTGTCAGCTGTGATTGTAAAAGCCAATGATTTGAAGACTTTCTTCAGGTCAGATTAAAATTATGAAGCAAAAATGAGCATGAATTCTTGACATCTCTGACTTAGATGGCACAGTGAGTGTACTGACTAGTCTCCTGTCATCTAAGATATAATTAATATAATAACATGGGAAAAACACTTGAAAAAGAATGAATCCTTAGGAATAGAGATAGTACCATGCAGAAAGGTTATTAGTAAATGACAGAAAAGNTTATTAGTAAATTATTCTAAACAAATGTTTAGAAGGGAAAATTCTGTTGAGAGTATTTCAGCAAATAGAGTTGAGACAAGGGAATTATAAGTCAGAATACATAGAGGGTCCAGAAGGGAGACAGGTGATAGTCCCTTGCGGTACTCAGAGATGCTCCAGATTTGGGTTCAGGTAGGAATGTGTTAAGAAGCTGAAAACTGAAGTGAACTGACATTACAGAGTGTCACTGGAAATCCAACTTCTGCCTTGACTCATTCTACAGTGATTTATCAGCATGTAATACAAATCCTTAGTACGAATGAATGCCCACCTCCCCCTTTTTTAAAGGAGATTAACTGATGAAAAGGACTAGGGCTACAACCAGGCAACACAACATTGTCATTTTCACAAGTCCATACCAGCAATCTACACAATCAAGTTATAAAACAAATCAAGTTATAAAAACAAAACAAACAGAGAAACAAAACTCACAATATTTAAATTTTAAAGGTTTGTGTTGGTACAAATTTATAACCATTCCTGACCAATGAAAGTTGGACAGGACACAGGTTGAACATTCCTATGGCATTTTTTAAGGTCTATCNTAATGAGCCTTTGCTCCTATTACTTAAAGAAAATGNTAAGCCTGTCTTTAAGCTATTTCCATATGCTCAAGAGAATTGTGCATATCATCAAGCTATTCCCATATGCCATTCTACCTCAGTTTTTAACCCTAGAAAGATTAGAATAACAATCACTAGGTGCTCCAGGAAAATCATCAGTATGAAAAAGTACATCCTAAGTAAAGACATGACCATGAGCCTAGAGGAAATGACAATTAAGAAAATAGGCCAAGAAATAAATTTCTTCAAATACAAGATCACAAGATATCTTCTTAGCGATAAAACAAGAGTAAGAGACTGAGAGAAAAGAATANTNAAAAAAGTAAAGATAATATATGTAAAATAAAAATATGGTTATTTAGTAGGTTTAGTAAAGATAATGATAGCATGTAGAAAATATAATAATACAAAATATACAGAGAATATGATTTTTAAAGAACAAAAGAATCATTCTAGCAGAAGCAGAGAGATGTTGTGTTCAGCAGTGCACTTTACTTTAGAATAAAAGTGGAGGAAACATCTTCCCATATATTTGAGTGAAAACTTTTTGAATCCAGAATTCCATATACAGATAAATCATTAATTAAGGGTNAAGACAAAATGCTAACATTTTCAAATCTATAATAAAGACACAGATAANATGTCACATGAGGATGAGGACTATTCCAGGAAAATCATATATGGCTCAACCACAATTGAAGAACTAAACTAAGGTTTCAAGAAAAATAAATCTAAAGAAGGTGACAGCAGGTANATAAATGAAGGGTCAAATTCAAAGAAGAGATTAGAGCTCTGTAGTAAAAACAGCATATAAGATCTTCTAGGTATAAAACACTGATTATGATTTCCCATTAGGAAATAGCAAGTAAGAGAGAAAGCATTATGGTGGTGGTCAAAACATTGGTGCTCTGTTAGCATTTAACAAAAACTAAAAGGAAAGAGAAAAAGGGTGACCATACTCTGTGGGTGAAGCATCCCAGACTGGTGAGCAGATACTGGAGTTGGCTTNATGTACACACGACTATGACCTGTGCAGCCCTGAAATCCCCTCCTCAGGCTGTACCAACATCACATGTATAGGAGTTTGATTTTGGGGATCTAGTTAACTCTCTATTTTTTTCAGATATGTAAATAATTCCCATGTACAACCTAGGTTAAGGATCACATTTCTAAATATAAAGAAAATATTTTTATATAATTTGAAGGAATTGAGCAAAAATGAAACATTTTGATTACTATTTTAGAGATATTTGTCACCTTTAGAATGACTTTGTGTATATACAATGACAGAAATTCTTTTTTTAGGTGGATTGCTTTCCATTTATCACTTTACAGGGTTTATATATTTAAAANTTTCAAAGAATATTTTAGTAAGACAGTGCATATTACAAAATTATTTATTGCCCAGCAATCTAAATATGTAATGACATTATCCCTTAACTTCATGCTCATGTTGGCACAAGTGCCAAATATTTCAAAGAAACCTCACAGTGGTACATAAACACATGACTACATCAGAACAAGATCTTTGTCACTCTCATTATCTTTAATCTTTAATTTTTCCTCAAAACTTACCAATACCTAACTTTATTCCTGCACAATTTTTGTCTCTCAGTGTCGTTACACTTAAAAAACATCCACTGCTTGTGTCAAGGATGAATAATTTTGAAGGCACTGTACAAGCTTGCAANTGGCTTAAACTGTAAACAGGGTATGAGCTATGTTTTGTGTCTGCTTCTCATTGCTAATCAGAATGGAAAANCACTGAGTGACAAGTACCCATGAGGCCATGGTAGAATTAGAAGAAGCTGTGGACTTTACAGTTGTAGTACACATTCTCACTTTCTTATATGGATTCTGCCACAGTACTCTCTGCTAAACTTTGTAATGATTTTTGGCAAAATTTTGCAATATATTAACTTGGTTTCATTAGTGCCTCTAAAAAAGCCTGGGGATATGACCAATCTTTCTGATACAGAGAGTTGGTATGTTCCAAGAGAGCAGTTTAGTTGATTTAGCTGATATAATACTTCTTAAATCTTTACATTAATAAGTTAATTAATACCATACAATTTTCAAAGCCCTTGAGAAGGCAGCAAGGACCATACCTCTCACAGCCTGTGCAAGGTAGGGCGGCTGACCTACTTTTGTTCATCTGAGCATCATTCATACTACTGTATCTTTCCTGAAGCAAATGTGAGATTATAAAAAAACATAAATTATTGGTTAAAAATGTTGGAACTTGACTCGTTCAGTCTGCATACAAATAAGTATTCTCAAATTGCAATACAGATAATAGTCCTAGAAATTTCCAGCCATGCCAAAATTATTTAACTTATTTACATAGGGATCCACTGAATAAAAGAATAAAAGAGCTGACTCAAGAAGAATGTGAGAAATTCAGATTGATAAGAACAATTGAAAAAGGAAATTTGAAAAAGAAAAAAAGAAAAAGGAAATTTGTAATAGTGTATTTATTTTGATATAAAGCTTGTTAATATGTTACACAGAATAAAACAATGTTTAGGGTTATCTTCTCCATTGAGCAGCAGAAAAAGTACAGTTACAACTCATTTCTTCCAAATCATCCTGCGATTTACAAGAAACAAGTCCTACTTATGGTGAGTATACCAAAATAGCACCAGTTTATATGTTATCTAATAAGTTACTATATCTAAAGATCATAAGCATATATTCAAAAATTAAAACAATACTCTTTTTTGTTTATTAGCAATTATTCATTGCACGTAATTTTGAATTTCAAATAGGCCATTTATTTCCACTACATCATATAGTTTAATCATATTCAGTCCCTTTCTTCCCTCCATTTAGTCTCCCTTACCTCATCTCCCCTCTAACTAATATTATCCACTCTCCCCCTGGTCTCCTTGCACTTAAATCAATCTCTCTCTCTCTCTCTCTCTCTCTCTCTCTCTCTCTCTCTCTCTCTCTCTCACACACACACACACACACACACACACACACGTTGGTTTTCTTCTCTGAATGCTCTGCTCTATTTCATTCATCACCATGTCTGTTTTTGTGACAATATTGTATTGTTTTGCTATTATAGCTCTGTGGTATGACTTGAACACCTCTAGATTGTTCTGNNAGTTCAGAATATTTTTTGCTACCTGGGGCCTTTTGTATTTNCATATGAGTTTATCAACACCAAATGGTTGGATCTGAAGACATAAATATGAGTAATATTATACATACTGAACCAGATATATTTAGGAGTATATATATAAACATATGTGTGTGTGTNTAAACATACTTACAGATGCATGCAACGAAAGTAGTGAGAAAAGAGGCCATGAATTTGAAAGAGATCAATGGGAGGTTCTGAGAGAGGAAAGGGAAGGGAGAAATGATGTAATTATATTAATAATCACAGAAATAAAAGAAACAAAAATTTAAAAAAGNATGCCATTGGAATTTTTGATGACATTAACGTCAGTCTGTAGAGGTTTATTGTGAATGAGATTTCTTTTTTCATGATTTCTATGCCAGTGAGCTTTTACTAATGTAAAAATGAAGTGACAGTTCTGTACACTGATTTAATATCCTGCTAATTTGCTAATTTATCNTTTCTGCATTTTATGGACTCTGTGATGTTTTCTATATATTAGATCATGTCACCTAAAAACAGGGATGATATCAATTACTGCTTGACTCTCTGTATCCCTTTGATTTCTTCCTGTTGCCTGAATTCTTCAACTCAGATTTCAAGTACTGTANTGAAGAAAACATTTTTGTCTCATCCTTATTTTAAAAGAAATGCATTTTGCTTTGTCCTCTTCAGTATGCCACTAGCTGCAGGCTTATCATCATTAGCTTTTATTACAGTGAAGTATGATTTTTCTGTATCTACTTTCTTTAGGCTTTTTTAGGTCCCATTTTTTTTTTTTTTTTTTAGGCTATTTAACAGTATCTTTATTTTTTTTAAATTTTCTAACTTTTTAATTGAAAATAGAATCTTCTCTCATACAATATATCCTGACCGCAGTTTTCCCTTCCTCCACTTTTCACAGTCCCCACCCTTAACCAACCAAACCCACTTCATCAATTTTTCCTCTTGAGAAAAGAGCAGGCCTCCAAGAGATGACAGCCAAACAGGACAAAACAAGATACAATAAGACAAGGCAAAAGCTCTCATATCGAGACTGGACAAGACAACCTAACCAGAGGAAAAGAATCCCCAAAGTAGGAAAAAGTTAGAGATACACCCACTCCTTCCCATAGGAGACCCACAAAAACACCAAGCTTAACAGCCCTAACACATATGTAGAGAACCTGGTACTGACCCATGCAGGTCTCACGCTTGCAATTTCAGTCTCTGTGAGCCCGTGTAAACCCTGCTTAGTTGATTCAGTGGGCCATATTCTNCTGATGTCCTCCATCCTTTCTGACTCCTACAATATTTCCTCACCCTCTTCCACAGNCCCCTGTCTCCAAGGGGAGGGACCCAATGGAAACCTCCAATTTATGTNCTCTCTATGTAATNTCTGACTATGGAACTCTGCACCTGCTCCCATCTTCTACCAGAGGAATTCTCTCTGATGACAACTGGAAAAGGCACCAATCTATGAGTATAGCAGAATATCATTAGTAAACAGTCCATTGACTTATTTTTTTTAACCAGATGTGTTTGGTTCTTCCCTAGGTCTTAGGACTAACCCCTCTCTGGTTCCTGGCCATTCAGCCAGTGTAGGGCATGGGCTTCCTCTCCTAGTGTGGGCCTCAAGTTAAATCAGATATTGGTTGGCCGCTCACATCTTGCAGGCAGGAGATTGTAGGTTGAGGGTTTTGTGGCTGAGTTGGTGTTTTCTTTGATCAGCTTACTGAGTACCTTCCGGTACCAAAGGGACTATTCTAGTGAACATAGGGGTGAAGGCTCCATGCAGACACTTGCTTGACCTCTTTACATTTAGTGAACTGTTGTTGTTCTCAGCAAAATCCAACACCACAGCCCTCACCCATCAGTTTTCACAGAGCAGTCTTCTGTCATAGCATCAACCTGGGTTCTTTAGGGATCTCCATGGGACCCCTCAGTCAACAACTAAACNGAATGCAACCTAGTCCCAACACTGGAAGCCTTGCCTGGCTACAAAAGAGGGCCAGTTCAGACTCAGTATCCTTAATTACTACAAGTCCTCAGTAGGGTCACCCTCATAGATTCCAGGAAGGTTCCACTGGATTAGGTTTCCACACAGCCCCCAGTGTCCTCCAATTCCAGCATTCTCTTCCTTCATCCCTACCCTGACACCTGATCCCTCCTGCTCATGTTCCCACCCACCCTCAGTCCACTTGCAGTATCTAGTCTATATCCTCTTCCCAGGGAGGTCCATGCATCCCCCGCCTCCAGAGCCCTCTGCTTTATCTAACCTCTCTGGGTCTATTGTAGCTTGATTACTATATATCCACTTATAAGTAAATATCCACTTATAAGTGAATACATAGCCTATTTTGTCTTTTTAGGTCTGGGTTGCCTCAGGATTGTTTTTTCTAGTTTCATCCATTTAACTGGAAATTTCAAATTTCATTATGTCTTTTTTGTTTGTTTTTGNTTTTCAAGACAGGGTTTCTCTGCGTAACAGCCCTGGCTGTCCTGGAACTCTCTTTGTAGACTAAGCTGGCCTTGAACTAAGAGATCCACCTGCCTCTGCATCACGAGTGCTGGGACTAAAGATGTGTGCCACCATGCCCGGCTATGATGTTATTTTTTTTAAACAACTGAATAATGCTCCATTGTGTAAATGTACCACATTTTCTTTATTCTTTATTCAGCTGAGGGACATCTAGGTTGTTTCCAGTTTCTGACTGTTATGAATAAAGCTGCTATTAAACATGATTGAGCAAGTGTCCTTGTGGTAGGATGGAACATCCTTTGGGTATACGCCCAAGAGTGGTATAGCTGGATCTGGAGGTAGGCAATTCCCATCTTTCTAAAAGAACCACCACACTGATTTCCATAGTGGCTGTACAAGTTTGCACTCCCACAAGCAGTGGTGGAGTGTTCTCCTCTTGCTATACATCCTTGCTAGAATGAGCTGTCACTTGTGTTATTGATCTTAATAATTCTGACANGTGTAAGATGGAATCTCCAAGNAGTTTTGATTTACATTTCCCCAATGGCTAAAGGTGTTGATCATTTTTTAAGTGCTTTTTTAAAAAAAGCCATTTGAGGTTCCTCTATTGAGAAGTCTCTGTTTAGGACTGNACCCCATTTATAAATTGAATTATTTGATTTTTGATGTCTAATTTCTTGAGGTTTTTTATGTATTTTGAAAGAATCTTGCATTTAATCAAAGCTTCTTTCTGCATTCATTCAGATGATCACATACTTTCTAGCCTTAATTCTATTTATGTGCTAAATTTATTTCTATACATTGACCCTTCCTTGCATCCCTTGAGCAAAACCAAGTTGGTTAAGGTAAATGACCTTTTAAAAGTGTTGGTGGAATTAGGTTGTTGCTATTTTATATTGGATATTTGTNTATATCATCAATGTATTGGTCTTTAGTTTTGTGTGTATGTCTACATCTCTCTNTGTGTGTGTGTATGTGTGTGAATGTGTGTGTATAGCATTCTTAACATGCTTTATGTTTAGTGTAGTATTAGCTTAATAGAATGCGTTTGAAAGTGTTCCTTTGTTTTCATGTTTTGTAACAGTTTGAGGAAAACTGATAAAAGTTGTTTGTAATCTGATCAAAGTGCAGTGAATCCATAGGGATGTGCCCATTTCTTCATTTAAAGATTTACCAATCTGACTGCTTGTCATTTGTCTTTTTAGGTGTTTATGTTATATTGTTTCCATTTTGGTAAGTAATAAATGCTTGAAAATTCACTTGCCTACAATCAGTTTTCCAGTTCAATAGAATATAATTTTAACAATGCTCCTTAACATTCTTCTGGAGTTAGTTGTGTTGTAAAAATCTGCCTTTTTGTTTCTAATCTTAGACTTTCTCTGTTTCTTGGGTAAGTTTGGTAAAGGATGTATCAACATTTTTTTGTATTTCCACATAACTATATTTTTTTTATCTTATCTTCTTGGCTTCTACTTAATTTATTACTGTTATGATAATTACTATTTGTACAGAATTTTTCTTTTCCACCACCAGCCAGCTCCCAAATCAATACACAGAAACTTATTCTTAGTTTTGAATGCTCAGTCTTACTTAGCTTAGCTCTTTTCTTGCTAGCTCTTATAACTTAACCTGTTTCTCTTTTATCCATGTTTTGCTTCAGGGATTTTTTACTTTCTTACTTTCTTGTTGTCTCTATGTCAGGCTGCCTGACAGCTGCCTGGTTTCTGGACGCCAGGATGTCCCTCCTTCTCTCCTCTTTCTTCTCTCATTCTTTCCTCTCTTCTTCTCTCTCTCAAGCCTAGATTTCTCCTCCTATTTATTCTCTCTGCCTGCTAACCGCACTTATCTTTTCTGTGTCTAGCTATTGGCCATTTAGCTATTTATTAGATCAATCAGGTGCCATAGGCAAGCAAGGTGAAACAGATATAATATATCTTTACATAATTAAACACATATCCTTATTTTGTTAAACAAATGAAGCAAAAAGAAAAGTAACACACCTTTATACAGTTAAAATACTATTCTGCAGCATTAACAAATGTAACACATCTTTGCCTAGTTAAAATAATCNTGCACAACATTTCCCCATTTGTCTAACTGAAAATAAAGGTTTTAACTTTAATATAGTAAGACTATATACAATAAGAACAATTGTCAAGAAAGAATTACAGTTATAATATCCAGCCCATTTACATTTGCCAAATTCAGGGAAATCACTCTATTATCTATCCTACTTTGAGTAGTCCAAAGCTCTGTACCTAATTGTATCATAACTAAGGAACACTATAACTATAATTATCTAATCTTCAACTTCATCAAAGACCCAAGAAGGATATAATATTACCTAAGTAAACAGGAAGTGCAGTGCAAGTCACTTCCAAATCTATAGAAATGACAGACATCTGGCTGCCTGGACAGT